>ML347264.1:15959-214045 GCA_005239505.1 Nicotiana paniculata | reverse complement strand
TATATATATATATATATATATATATATATATATATATATATCGTACCAAAATCAAAAGCATCTCCGGATCAAGTAGAGCACGCCAACTCTCGCTAATCAAGGATCCTAAGAAGGGGGACTGTCAGCTTGCCTACCTGTACCTGTGGGCATGAAACGCAAGCCCCGTGAAATAGGGCGTCAGTACGAAAAATGTATTGAGTATGTAAGGCATGAAAATCAGTACGTAAATGACATAGGTGAAACTTGGAATAAAGAAGTCCATCTGTAAATCNCGTATTAATCTGAAACCCATGAACAGAAGATAATAATAATTCACATGGGGAACCAAGAATATATACACCCCTAGTATTTTTATGAATAGAGTAATTTATGAAAACTGTGTGTTTGCTCGTTTCTTCTGTATAATTTGGGTCATGCCAAAAGAAAGAACGGATGTCCTTAACATACCTGGACTAAGGAAAAATTCGTCTAATATTCTTGAAGATTGCACCGTACTCTTTTATAACCGCAAAAGTTTTGATGGAATTAAGCTGGAGTATTTTGAACGAAAATAAGCTTCTGCTTCCTTGAATTCTTTTGAACGAAATGAGCTTCTGCTCCTTACGTATTTTGAAGAAAGGATGATATATCAACAATATCCCATAAACCTTCTGATCCTAATGAGATAAGACTTTATGATCAAGTCTTATTTTGGTTAAAATTTAATTTAACCTTAGGTAGCCACATGGCATAAATGACTAAGAGTCATTCTTAGTCATTGTGCTTTGTGTCACGTTTTTGGGATTGTATCTTTTTAAATTTTATCCACTTATTAGTTAACTGGGTAATGTTCCGTTACTCGGTAATTAACCAATTACCCGTGTAATTTAAAATGGTCACAAGTTACTTAAAATTCTACTTATTTTTAATATACTTTATACATTACACTACCGTGGTCATATGGTACCTTGCATGGTATTAGTTCATAATCATTAGGTATTATCGTTCAACCCATATTTTTTCTCAAATTGGCCACTTTCAATGAAACTCATTTTCTTTAATTTGTGTACCATTTATCCTTCATGACACTTATTTCTCGCTTGTTATAAATAGCGTACGAAAATGCGGGATGTAACAGCTTTTTAGGCTGGCGACTTGGGCTCTCACTAATTTGGCCCTTAGGCGCTTTAGTTAACTGTTTCGGCTCAGTCTCCGAGTCGGGTTTCAACTCGAGCTCATCGACCCTTAGGTTTTTTTTTATATCGGCCTTGAGGCTTTTTAAGCTAGAGACTTAGGCTCTTACGCATTGGGTTGGTATGACCTTTAATGTGGTTGGCGACTCAAGCTCTTATGCATTGGGTCTGTACGACTTTTAACCGGTTCTTTTCAATGTTTTTTCGAAGTAATTGGAGACCTATGATTTTATGGCAATAGTCGGACGTATCTGAGTTGCGTTAGTTTGTTCGGAGCCATATGACGGTGGTCATTGTATTTGGTCGTAGCCCTTTATTACCCGAGTGAGATAGTGTCAGCGTCTATATTGAGGGTATGCATTTTTAGGGGTCTTACTAGTTCGAATATATAGCCTTGATGTTGATATCGGGATTATGCCTTTTTAAGGTCTTACAAATTTGTACATGCTTTGCTTGAGGTCTTACAGTTTTGATGCTACCTCATGGAGGGCTTATGAGCTCGAAGTTGCCGGCCCTGAGGTCTTATGGCTTCGAGTTTCTGGTAACTCGATGGGGTGACTGTCGAGGACAGTCCCCGAGTCGGGGTTACGCCTTTTTTAAGGTCTCACAATTTTAGTGTTGACTCGTTGAGGGCTTAGTTTGTTGGTATTGCCTCATGGAGGGCTTATGAACTTGAAGTTGTCGGCCCTGAGGTCTTATGGCTTTGAGTTTTTGGTAGCTCAATGGGGTGACTGCCGAGGACAGTCCCCGAGCGTTTGGAAATTTTTGGCCCTGGGCCGTTCCTTGTGAAAATAGCAAACTTCTTTGACACGCGAAGTGTTTTGATGATAAAAGATTCCTCTCCGATTACTTGGTACAAGTACATATTTTTCACCATCGAGGGTTCGATTATTCTATGTGGACACATTCGACCTTTTGGTCCTATACATTGTTCTCATTCAGAGACCCTTTTTGGCATGTTTCAGTGATCTTCGGGGGGGATGCCCCTCAGTATTTGAGGTTGATTGAAGGGAAGCCTTGAATACTTGGTGAGTTCTCCTTAGGTAGCATATGGGTGTTGCCTCATTAAAAACCTCATCTGTAAAACCCATTTGGGATAAAATCCGACGTGAGGGAAAAAGAGCGCAACGCATGCTTTAAAACCTAAGGCCTTCGACTGGAGGGTGCTCCGATTCTTTTCAATCGAACACCTGCACATAGGTTAGAGTAAAACGTGAAGGACATAAGGAGAGGATTTTACCTTAATTGTGGTGGCGTTCAAGCCTCGATATGCTTCAGTTACTCGTTTTGAGGACGCGACACAGTCCTTTAATCATTCATCGAGGATTCAGTTTGTGATTGCTACTTGGTTATTTGCTTGGTTTTTGGCTCCTTCGATGTAGAGGCGCCGGTGTCAGTGCCACATCGTGTACTGTGAACATTTATTTTGTTGTGTATTGTTCCCCGTATATCGTTTTTATTCCATCATTTGTAGGGAACTTCATCATTTGATGAAGGGTTGACGGCACCGCCCTCATACTGTGAATCCATGGCCTTCTGAGAAATGCGTTGTATCTCATGTCACCTTTGATGACATGAAACTTGGTGTTTTGAATTGTACCGGCCACGCTGACTAGGAGGATGATTTCCCTTTTCGTTGTTTCGCTCGCCATGTTGAATCCGTTGAGGACACAGGAGGCGGGCACGACCTGGTCGAGCAACCCGATTTGCTCTACCACCCTTTACCTAATTATATTAGTTGAGCTACCTGGATCCACGAGCGCACGTTTAACTTGAAATTTATTCAAAATAAGAGAAAGTACCAGTGCATCATTATGAGGTTGAGACAATATCTCGATGTCCTCTTCGCTGAATGAAAGAGCATCTTCAGGTATGTAACTCCGAGTTCTCTTTTCCTTGGTGATGGATACTTTTGCTCGTTTGAAAATGGGTCCTTGGGGGACGTCGACTCCTCCAATAATCATGTGGATGACGTGTTGTGGTTCTTCTTTTTAATTTTTCCTGTTTACCTCTCTTTCCCGGAATTGGTTTTTGGCTCGGTCGCTGAGGAACTCTGGAAGGTGCCCTTTGCTAATCAGTCGGGCCACCTCTTCTCGGAGTTGTCTGTAGTCCTCGGCCCTATGGCCGTGCGTACCGTGAAATTCGCATATCAGGTTAGGATTCCTTTGCGAAGGATCTGATAGTATGGTCTTGGCCATCTGGTGTCTTTGATTTTACCTATGACCGACACTATATCTGAAACATCAATGTTGAAATTGTACTCAGATAGCCGGGGTGCCTCTATCGGCCCTGTGTGCCTGTCGAACCCTGCTTTGTTTATGAGTCCCCGAGGGTTCTGGCCTTGGTCCATCCTTTGATCACTTCGAGGTATGTTACGCCTTGGGATATTTCTCCGATTCTCTATACGATTGATACCTTTCTTTGTTTGGCCTTGGCTCTCTTTCTGGAAGCCTCGATTCTTCTGCTAAGACTCTTCTAGGATACACTGAGCCCGAGGGGCTTCCAATTAGTCGTCCTCGACCCTGATCTTCGATTAGTACATGTTGTGTACATCCGCCCAAACTACAACGGGGTACTCAATTAAGTTTTGCTTCAGCTATTTTGAAGCTATCGAGCTTCGTTCATTTAAGTCCTGAGTGAAGGCTTGCACCACCCAATCGTCGGAGACCGGTGGTAATTCCATTCGTTCCAGTTGAAAGCGGGATACGAACTCCCCCAACATCTCATTCTCTCTTTGTTTTATTTTGAAGACATCAGATTTCCTTGTAGCGACCTTGATGGCACCAGCATGTGCCTTCACAAAGGAGTCCGCCGTCATGGAAAATGAATCTATTGAGTTCGGGGTAAGGTTATGATACCACATCATGGCCTTTTTGGATAGTGTTTCTCCAAATTTTTTCAATAGGACGGATTCAATCTCGTCATCTCTTAGGTCGTTCCCTTTCACAGCACAAGTGTAGGGAGTAATGGGCTCATTGGGGTCTCAGGTCCCGTTGTACTTCGGGAGGTCGGGCATTCTGAATTTCTTCGGGATGGGCTTCGGAGCCGCACTCTATGGGTATGGATTTTGCACGAACTTCTTCGAATCTACACCCTTAAGGATGGGCGGTGCGCCCGGGATCTGATCGACCCTCGACTTATAGGTCTCCACCTTTTTGTCGTTGGCTTCTATCTTTTTTTTGCCTGATTCAATCCTCTTTGTGAGGTCCTCGAGCATCTTCATGATAACGGGGTCGACTGCTCGACCACTCCGGTGCCTGTTTACCTCGAGGAGCCGTTTCTGGTGCCGCTGTGCTTGGAGTTTTTGAAGGCTTTGCAGTTGAGCAATAGCCACTTGTTGTGCTTGAAACATCTCAAAAATGACGTGAAGGCTAACTTCTCTTTCCCTTTGAGCAGGGGCCCTCTATGCTTCATGTTGGTCTCCCTCGCGCATATTTCTGTCTGTATGAGAGCTTATATCTACATGTCGAGCGATGCGTGAGCCTTCATCAATGAGGATTTGTATTGGTGCCCCTTCAGGGTTTTGCGGTGGTATGCTGGTGCCTGAAGCAGCTGCACCGTTCTCTTCGTGATCCTCAGGACCGTTGTTTTCAGGTGCATTTACTGAGTTAGACATTTTTTACCTGAAATTGAAGATTCTTGGACAAGAAAAAGTGTAAAGGATAACTTGTGTTTTCAGGAAACCAGCACTAGAACAATCACTATTATTTTTAGCCCCACGGTGGGCGCCAAACTGTTTACCTTGAAAATGGTAATTACAATTATATTTGATTATGTGGTTCTAAAAATACGTGATCTATTTTAATACCAGTTATTTGGACAGTAGACGCTAGGTGGACAGTGAGAAAACGAAATAAGAGCGAAAGGAGATGAAATTATGCCAACCGAACAGTGGAGGGACGAGGTCTCGAGCTTGGTGGGAACGGACCTCGAAGTCGAGCTCGAGGGCTTGACAGAGGCTGTCGAGAGTGATATAGCAATATTGAAGGCCTCGAGGATGGCCTATTTGTGATTAACGATGAGAAATAAATGAAAACAACTAATGAACACAATAAATGAAAGGCAATAAACAGTGCAACAATTGTAGAGAATGTTTGAGTTAGAGAGCAGAGATTGTTTTTGTTCTTGTATTGAATATCATGTGTGTTACAAAGTGACAAGGGTCCCCTTTATATATAAGGGGGAATCCCAACATAGTACATGTGTATTTATTACAAAAGAGAAATGGCTGGTACATCCATTTAATGCCACGGTACAGGCATGTACTATTTTGTGTACTTGGTCAGCTTTAACCACGTGTCTTTTGGGGATTTTTCGCCTTTCCATGATGGTCTTCGATCTATACTGTTTCGGGGTCGAGAACCCTCGATTCCCCCCTCGATGCCAAAACTGAACCTTCGAGCCTTCTGAGTGTCGTAATGATCGTAAAATCGGGTTCTCCGATTTTAGCCGTATACAATATGCTCGTCCAAAATTTGGACTCGTGCGAACTCATTTGGAATTTTACCCTATTATGAAATTTTCCAACTTGGCTTAGACTTAGATCTCTCCTTAGACCCCAAATCACTTATAATATGCCTCACACACTTATTACCATATCCAATTAATATCCATCATATTAATTAGCACATAAAATATTATAATTAGCCTACCTGGCACCACGAAATCTTAATTACTTAGCGAAATTTTCCGGGGCCTTACACCGATGGCATTTTTAGCCCGATAGATAGAAGGAGGACAATATTGTACCAAATTTTGCAGTCTGGTTATTTTTAGGCCATTTTTTATATTTTTAAAGGGAAAAGGTTCAAATTTTCCTTTTAATTTTGGATATTATATATATTTAACCTACGTTATACTATTCAGCCAAGTTTATCCCTACCGTTATGCTATCCGGCCAAATTTACCACTACCATCAGAAACATTTAAAAATTATCCCTCAGCTCGTTAACTAACCCAAAATCTCCCAAATCTCTTTTAGTTCATAAATCACTTGTTCTTCTTCTTTATCCACTACTTTTAGAAATTACTATTGATGTGATGCTAAAGGTACTAGACTATACAAATTATTAATGGATATTTTTAATTACCATTAATGTACCCACGTCTCTTTTTCTGCTAATGGGTTTGGATTTGGTTTGAATATTTTATAATTTTTCAACCTTATACACAACGCAAAATTCAGTAGGTCTATTTATTGTGTATTATATGCGGTTACTCATCATGTATGTACATCTGTATTCGAATATATTTTATAATTGTTTTGTTAGTATAGAGTTCGGTCGACTAACTACAAAGTGCACAATGCGTGAGAATTTGATTAAAACAAAATTGAATTCGACAATGCAAAGTGTGCAAGGATCATTAACTTTAATCACTAATACTAGCAAAGTCTCCAAACCTTTGGTGCAACGAATTCACTATTGCTGGGGTGTTGTAAATACCTTTGGATTTAGACAAGCTACCTAATTTAGATTCTTTAATTTACTATACTTTATGTACTAATCGCTGCATTATTTTAATATTTTTTTCTCTTATTTCTTTTTTCCAATTAAGAAAGCATGTAAATGCCAACTATTTTAAAACAATGGATTAAAAAGAAGAGAATTCTTGGGTCACATGACGGAATAAGGGGTGACTTTTAAAAGTTTGGTGATGGTAGAGGTAAATTTGACCGGATAGTAAAACGGTAGGATAAATTTGGCCGAATAATGTAACAGAGATTATATGTAGACAATATTTGAAAGTAGAAACGTAAATTTGGACCTTTTTCCTTTTTAAAAATAAATAAATTTTAACTAAATATGCATTCCCCTTGATATTTACAATGCTCCATTAAACTTCTTACAGAGAAAGATGATGTTGAAGAGAATATAGACTTAATTTTTTTTCTTATTTTTGTCATACCAACTTTTCTCCTATTAAGGTCCATAAACCAATCAACAATTAGATTGGAATATATATTGAAAATTTGGAATGCAACGATAATGTGGTCAAATAAAAAAGAAGGGCCTAAGGTACCTCTGAACTATATTTGGTACAATATTTCCCTCCATCTACCTATCGTGCTGAAAATTCCCCCGACCATAAGGGGACCGTTAGAAATAAGGGCAAACTTGAGCCGAAAAGTTAATGTCGAGGGTATTTTTAGCCTGATAGGTGAACGAGTGACTATATTATACCAAATGCCTTAATTCAGGGGCATTTCAGGCTCTTCTCCATTTTTTCTTATGTGTTCAACTAAATATTGTATTAGTTTCGTAAGAATTATTTAATTTAGGGAAAAGGGTGTGATATGTCCCCCTACTATCATCAATAGTTTAAAAAAGCCTTCTGTTATACTATTAGGACATCCCAACCCCTAACGTTATACTATTATAAATATATGCCCTTATTTTAACGGAAGGGCCACGTGGCAGGTTTAAAACTATCTGGGTAATTTTATAACGGGTCCGACCCAACCCATTACCCAACCCGACCCTAACCCTTCTAGACCATTCACCCTTATTAACGTGTGACCCTAATCTTTCTTCTTCTCAATTTTATAAAGGGTCCCTCCCTTAATTAAAATTCTTTCTTCTTCTCAATTAAAATTCTCTCTTCTTTTTCTCAATTAAACTCTGATAGTATTGTTTATGTTTAGTTCTAGTGTTACATCGAGGAGGAGGTACTACTGTGGGGAGATTGCGAACAACTTCACCTCGACGACTACGAACAACCCCAGAAGGAGATTCTACAAGTGTGATAAACCAGAAGTAAGTGTGAATTTAGTCGATGTATTTAAAGTTTTATTTTTTTCTGTTCTTAAATTTTTCTGTTCTTAAATTTTTTTATTCTGTAATTTTTCCTATTCTTTAACATAGTAATTATTTGTATTTGTAAGAATGAGTCATGTGATATTGGGAATGGTAAGACGAATCCCTCCCGGACAAAGCGTTGATAGTAACCAACAATTTCAAGTCTAAATTAGATGTTGTCAATGTCAAAATCAGGACGTTGAATATGTTGTTGGATGCGTGCAAGCTTGAAAGGGACAAATTAATGGAAAAAGTTGATGTTTTGCAGGATATAAATGATGTTGAAGTGAATAAAGCAAGGGATATGGAAGTGAAAGTGATGCACATGAAGATGTTCATTATGGTTTCATTTGCATTGTTAGTCGGATTTGTTGTGGCATTGGTGATGAAATGAATTCATCATTTTATTTAGTGGAGTAGGGTTTGATGTAGTTGATTGTTGTAAAATCTAGATTTTAATGAATATTTTTTTTGGTCAGCTTGTAATGAATCCAGAATTTCATGAATGAATCAGGCCTTAATGCACTATGGAATTTTGTGTAGATTTTCATGAATGCATTTTTAGACTTCAAATTTATTGTGTTGGTGAGTTGATTTTAAATAGAAAAAACTGGCAGATGAACAAAAATCCGGACAGAATCAAGTTGACCCTAATGCCAAAGGGTCACTAGTCAGAATATGGACCAAAAAACTTGACAAAATCAAGTTGACCCTAATGCCAAAAAAACTGGGCAGGATCTGGACCGAAAAATCTGGGCAGACTCCAACAAAGTTACCACCCTAATGCCAAAAAAACTAGACATAATATGGACCAAAATTCTGGACAGAATTACATATCACCCTAATGCCAAAACTGGCAGAATTTGGACAAAAAATCTGGACAAAATTACATATCACCAATATTAACATATCACCAATATAAAAAATTTGGACAGAATTACAAAAAAATCATACCTTAAACAGGAGTTAATTACAGTACTGTTAATGCAGTAATTACATATCACCAAAAATAGGAGACTGTCAAGATTACATATCAGTTTGCAGTAGTTACAACCCAAAATATTAACATAACATTAAGCATGAGACTGTCATGAAGTTTGCAGTAATTACATCCCAAAATTTACACAAAAATACATTAAGCAGGAGACTATCATGAATCTGGACAGTCATTTTCCTTTCCTTATCTTCAGCTTCCCAATCTTCTGTTGCCTTTGTTTTTCTAACTGATTTGAAGTTGTAGCTTCTTTACCCTTCCACATGAGGCTTGCTAGTGAATATGGAAGGTCCGTGGGCTCACTAACACCAGTGTGATCACCAGTAAAGTTGATAGATCTAGTCCCAACTGGTAAGTTTACCTGTTGTCTTAGTTGAAGTCTTGTCTTGGCTTCTGATATCACTTTTGGCCTAACCACAACATCTTCATCATGTTCCATACTTGATTGACCAACTCTAGGTGTAGGCATGAAGCCAAATACATTTTCCTGACTTGGTTGAGTCATTTGTGGCGCTGAACAATGTATTTCTTCTTCTGTTTCAGACTCCAATAAAGTTCTTGTCCTTTTCAAAGGTTGTTTTCCCTTGCTTACCTGTTTTCCTTTTGGTTGCTATTAAAAAACAAGTATAACATATTAGATAACATTGATAAGTTCAGTATATTAGAGAACATAAATAAGTTGCAATTCTAGATTACCCGAGAACAAGTTCTTGCATTATGATTTTGTTGACCACATTTGCCACAAGTCATGACTCTACCTTTTCTGGACTGTGACCACACTCCTTGCCTTTTAACCGCCTCACCCTTCTGCCTATCCCTCTTAACTTTTGGCCGGCCGACCATCTTCACCAACTCTGGGGGCTCCATTGCTTGTGATGGGTCAATTTTCCAAAATATTTCTCCTCTAACAGGTTGGAGCTTGTGTATATAAGTAAGTAGGAATGCCTCCTTACTGTACCACCAGTGCATCTCTGTCAAACGGTCACCCCTGTTGTGAAGTATAACTCTAATAGCATGAGGGCATGGGATTCCTGTAAGGTCCCATGCCCTACGGGTGCACTTCTTTATGCTTAAGTTGACATAGTGCTTGTCAGACCCTTCACTAACTTCATATCCTTCTTCTCCATTGGAATTAACTTTACACACTTGAGCAATCTCCAGGAATTCATTGTATAATTCTAGGCTCTTTGGACTGTGCTCATTGCTCTATGTACTAGCTTCAGCTTCATGTTTTGTCATCATGTTCATAACTTTGAGTCTTATGTCTTCCAACATCTTAATGAATGGCTTTTGTGTTGCTTCCAGAATCCATGAATTGAATATTCAGTCAAATTGTTGTCAACTGACTGATTCTTGCAAATTGTATCTAGGTAAGCTCTGCACCAAGACTGTGGTGGGTACTTCAATAAAATCTCTGCTGCATATTTGTTCAACTCTCCTAGCTTGCTTAGTTGGTCTTTGAAGTCTTCTTCATAAGTGCACCATGAACACCACCAAAGCAGTTTTTTGCATTCCCCAGTATTGTATATCTTGCACCAGTTAGCCTCGATATGTCTAACATAAAACCTATGATGTGCTTGTGGTAGAACAATTTTAATTGCCTCAATTAACTCCTGGACAGAAGTAGATGACAGAAAGAAAAAAAATTAGAAGTAGAAACTGGACAGAATATTGGATTTTAATGAAGTTGACAACAGAAAGAAAAAAAATTGAGAATTACAAACTGGACAGAATCAAGTTGAAAAAAATGAGAAGTAGAAGCTGGACAGATAAATGTGATTCAGAAGTAAAAATAAAGAAACATTACCTTTTGCATGTCTGACATGAATGTGATTCCTTCTCCTTCCTTAAGGTCTAGAGATCCCTGAAGCAATTGTAGGAACCGGTTCCAAGAATGCTTTGTTTTCTTATCAACAATGGCCCATGCCAAAGGATAAAAATGGTTTTGTGCATCCTGTCCAACAACAACTAACAATTGACATTTGGCTTTCCCTTTTAGAAATGTGTCATCTGCACCAATAAATGGTCTTAACCCTAACTTGAACCCCATCTTCATAGCTTTGAAGCAAACATACATCCTCAAGAATCTTCTCTTCTCATTTTCAAGTGCATTTTTTGAAATGTTAATCACTACATCACTACCTGGATTACTCTTCCTCAATTCAATGGCATAAGCATCAAGTTTGTTGTATTCATCTGCAAAACTCAATCTAAGGTCTCCAATATCATTCTTTTTGCTCTCTTGCACTTCCCATGACTCACATTTAACTCAAAAATCCTTTTCAAATAAAGTACCATCTCCCTTACCTTATACTTAGGATTATCCTGTAGCTTTCCCTTAAAATAATGTGCAATGGTATTGAATACTATTATCATATGCAGTGCCACAATTATGTTCTGACTCTAATGTCTTTACAGTAACCCCTGCACTACCATCTTTGGATATTAAACAAAGAAAGGGACAGCCCACAATGCATCTATACCTAACCCTCCTTTTGTCACTCTTTCTCAATTTTAAGACTTTCTTGTTGGCTAGAGCATACAACTTCATAAACTTCCTAGCTTCTGGTATGTCCTTAAAAGCCATGCCTTTATATATCTCCTTGTGATCATTTAGATTCTCATTTATGTCTTTTGTTTTTAAGTTTTGAGTAAATGTAATTCTTCAGAATCATATCCTTCAAAATCACATCCCTCAGAATCAGAACTAGAGTCAGAACCTATTTCACTTAATGTACAGTCAGTACCAGCTTCATCTAAAATCTGAAATGATTCATTATAATCAATAATATTGGGAATACACTCAATAAGGGGGTCAGATTCATCCACATTATATAGGTTCAGTACATTATATTCAGTAGAAAGCAAGGATGTCAACTTTCTAATCCTCACATCCCCTTTAACCGCATACAATTTACCAGAGGGTCCAGCAACTATAAGTTGTTGAACCCCTAAAAAACCTAGCTCAACTATGAATTCAGATTCTATATCTATATAAGAAAGCAAGTCTGGATCATACCCTGACAAGATGTGCACTTTATTCTTTGTGTACCCAACTTCAGGATGTGTAACCCATGCACCTTCATAATTGGATATTAAATCAACTAAGACCATCTCCAATAACCTAGTAAATATAGCAAATAAGAATGGTTATCAAAAAGTAAAAAAAAATAGGCAGAAAATGAATAAAAATGTTGTGAGACAGAATGTAGAAAGTAAAAAAAATATGACTAAAAATATGCAGAAAATGAATAAAAATGGTGTGAGACAGAATGTAGAAAGTAAAAAAATATGAATAAAATAGGCAGAAAATGACATGTGAGATATAGGGTCCCATGAATAAAGAAATACAAGATTTGCAAATTGATCCAAAAAAAAGTTCAGTTTATGGGCCACCACTTCATAAAAAATTGACAAAGAGAGTAAAGGTGCACAAAAATCCAACCACCGAAATAGTTTAATAAAGCAATTGCATTCAATGGTCCTATATTTAGGACCACCTTATCTAATAAACAAAGAAAAAGTCTAGAATCTCAGTAAACATCACAGAAAAATCATTTCTAATATAAAACCCTAAACCAGAACACAATAAATCTAAATTTTAATATACCCACAACATGCAACAACTACAAATCGGGACCACCTAAAAACTGAAACATGCAACAATTACAAGAAGGAAAACTATAAAGTATTTACATAAAAATGAAGGATAGAAGTAAGATCTTGTCCAAACCGAAACCCTAGACCACAAAATAAGAAAAGTATAACAAGTAATCGGTAAAATCGAGCAACAAATACTAAAATCAACCAGTATAATGAAGAAACGACTGACCTTTACACCAAAATCATGTGAAATCGTTAGATTAGAGTCAGCACTAACGTTGATCTCTTAGAGGTTCGAGGGTTGAAAGGAAAATGGGGGAAATAACAAATGTCGGTGATAGATCATATTTTAGAGAAGGGTTAGGGTCGGGTTGGATAATGAGTTGGGTCAGATCGGTAATAAATTACCCGGATGATTTTAAGCCTGCCACATGAGCCTTCCGTTGAAATACAGGCATATACACTCTGCCGTTTAATTTAACTTCTCTAATAAACATTGTATGATTTTATGTAGAGCTTAATGCTTAAATTTTTATTTTCCTCATCTTTTTTGATTAACTTCTTAACATTGAATATTTGTATTTTTAAATTGACAACTACTGGAAAGTATTTTTTCAGAAAAGATACAACTCGAAGAGTGACATTGTAGACCAACTGACGAAGACAGCACACAATCACACCCCACAAATCTGAAGAAACTTCTTCTCTTTGCACTGAAAACTCTCATCAATTTTGAAGGATTTTCACTTTTTCATCAGGTTTTTGGGTAAATAAGAGGTGATCCAAATGGATTTTCCAGAGCTATGGGCAATATTTGGACCTGGGGTATCCGGCGCTGTCTTCGGCGCTGGTTGGTGGTTCTGGGTTGATGCCGTCGTTTGTAGCTCCGTCAAAGTCTCTTTCCTTCATTATCTCCCAGGTATTTCACCCCTATCTTTCATATCATATTTGCCCTATAATTCTTGATTTTCTTGATTCTTGTTATATGGGGTTTTCCTAAGATTCTTGATTTTTCTGGTTTCTTAAGATATGGATTTTGGCGTAAGATTGTTGAATTTTTCTGGGTTCTTGATATCTAATTTTTTTGCATGTGATTCTTGATTTTTCTTGGTTCTGGATATAGGGGTTTTGCTTAAGGTTCTTCTTGTGCTCTTCAATTTCTTTGTTATTTGGGATATTTGTAGGTATATTCGCGTCTTTGGCTGCTTTGATGTTTAATTGCGTAAGGAAAGAGGACATTGACTACTCTCCTTATGATGAAGGCGAGTGGAGGTATGAATAATGAATAATACACTCTATGTTCTCTTTATGTGAATATATTCAGTTTTATCTGTTGGGATTGGCCTTAATTTTGTTCAAAGATCAACCCTTTTTTGTGAACTGACCTTTCATTAACTTGAAGATGGAACCATCTAACTTCCTTGACAATGATATGTATGCCTTGTTCGGATTTGTTTTGCCTGAGATAGAAACAAAAAGTAATTCACTATTCAAGATTACCAAATGTGAATCCCCAATAGTTTAATTACACAACTACGGTCTAATGAACTCAATCAAGAGCAATATGAAATCGTAGTCCATGAGTATAAAGTGGGGCTCGCCAAAAGTTGAGCCCAAATTTAAGAAAATGTTTTGTCCAAATTGAGCTCGACTGGTGGTGTGTTGAACATGTCGAGGAGTTGGAAAGTGCATTAGGCAGCGTTATTGGAGAGTCCTTTTTGATAACCCTGATGTTCGGGCCAGCTTGTGTGCACCTCGTCTGATTTCACGTGGTATGTTATACCTCCCACCAACACCTATCCACTAAGGTTTGAACATATGTGAGGAAGTCACGTAGTATTTTTTTAATGCTACTGGCATTTGAACGTGAGACTTCTCAACCCACTTCATTGACCAACTAGACCACACCTTTGAGTGCCGTTATTGTAGAGTTTCTTCATTGGCGCTAGAGTGCCCAAGTTAGAAAGCAAAGTAAGCTTGATTTTTGATATGTAAAGTAGCAAAAAGTCAAATTGAGCCTTAAAACTCAAGTTTTTAGCACTATTGCATCAGGGGGCTCTAGCAAAATCTCAAGCTCGTGTACAACACTATAGAACAATAATAACAAACCGAGTGAATTCCCACAAGTGAGGTCTGGGGAGGTTGAGATGTACGCAGCCTACCCCTACCCTGGAAGGCAGAGAGACTATTTTCGGAAGACCTCGGCTAAAGAAAAGATAAAAAGAAGCAATGGGAACAAATAGAAACAACAATACGATAAAGAGGATTGAAACCAAGTTAGCAAATAAACGATAATAGTAGCAATCTAAGAATAGATAACAAACTAACACTAACGCTAACGAACTGAGCAAGATAAAGGGAGACGCTGGACTACCTACTAACCTTCTACCCTAATCCTGGACCTCCACACCCTCCTATCAAGAGTATGTCTTCAGTAAGCTCCAGTTGCGCTGTATCTCGCCTAATCACCTTTCCTCAAGGCTTCTTTGGCCTACCTTTACCCCTCCTCATACCTGATAGATAGCTATGTAAATAATCCTAGTCCCACATGGAATAGGAGTAGAATATGTATTGTGTATAGTTATAAATAGCAGTATTGTAAAATACTTAACAGAATATATCAATAATATATTTTTCTTCCGTGCATTCTCACATGGTATCAGAGCATCGGTGGGAAAAGATTGTTGTGTCTCATTCCAGCGACATCCGGGAAGAAAGAACTCAGTCACTATTCAATTTTCGGTGACCTAAGTGGCTGTCCGCGTCAACCTTCGTATCTCACAGTATTGTGTGAAAACCAACACCACCGCAAGTTCCACTATAGTCTGGAGACCAAACCCAGTCGGCCTCTCCGACAAAAGCCCCTTCGCACGCCGGCGAAAGCCAGGGTTTCGGCGTGCGCTTGAGTTCACGTGCCGTCGAGTGCAGCCTTTTCCGGCCATTTTTTGACAAAGCTATTTCAGGAAAGTTTGATCGTCACTAATTCCGAGCCTGCCATACCTTTTTCTTTTTATTCCGACTTTGAGATTTTTTCGACAACTACACTGACTTTCTGGCAGCTATACTTATTTCTCCGACTAAGCTTCTTTTGGACAGATTACTCAGAAGGTTATTTCGGGTCTGTCCATTCAAGTTTCANCCCCACCCACAAAAAAAAAGGGTGTTCTGATTTGGCATTCCAAGGTTAACCGTACAAGTTGTAGTCAAGAATTTGAGAAATTGGTTGTAGCAAAATGGGATCCAATACTATGAATAGTTGGATGGTTTTTCTACCGGATTATATTGAGTTCCTTTAGTACAAAGCATGTAAACATAGATCTTCAGAGATAGCTTCCGTTGTTCAAACAGGTAACAACGTGACTTGTGTCTCCCAATCTTCATCCTTCGAGTCTTGGGTCATTGAATCAGGTGCGTATGATCATATTTCTGGTAACAAATCTCTTTTCTCTACTATTTCATGTTCTCAATCTCTTCCAACAGTCACAATGGCCAACGAGTCTCAAACCATGGCAGCTGGAATAGGTCAAGCAAGTCCACTTCCTTCCTTACCTCTAGATTCAGTTTTTTATCTCATAGCCTTAACCGCTTAGCCAAATCACTTAAATGCTCTGTTTTAGTTTTTGATGACCTTGTTTTTATACCGAAACGCAGTACATGGCGGATTATTGATACCGTACGTGAATCAAATGGACTTTATTACCTTATCATTGAAAAATCACATGGAATCACATCTTGTCTTTCTTCAACAACTTGTCCTGTTACTGACTCACCAGATTTATTACTTGAACGGTTGGGGCATCCCAGTTTGTCAAAACTTCAGAAAATGGTACCTTGTTTATCTCACTTTTCCACTCTACAGTGTGAGTCACGTCAGCTCCGTAAGTATATTCGCTCCCATTTCTCTCGGCGCCTTGATAATGGAGCAGACTCATCTTTTACTTTATTTAGTCCATTCAGATGTTTGGGGTCGTAGTCGGGTTAGTTCTACCTTGGGATTCCGCTGCTTTGTCAGTTTCATTCATGATTATTCTAGGTGCACTTGGATTTTTGTCATGAAAAATCAATCTGAGTTATTTTCTATTTTCCAGACCTTCCACGCTGAAATCCAGAATCAATTTGGGGTTTCTATCCGCACATTTCGTAATGATAATGCCCTAGAGTATTTGTCTTCCCCATTTCAGTAGCTTATGAACTCTTGTTCGTACACATCTCAACAAAATGGGGCAGCGGAAAGAAAGAACAAACATCTTATTGAAACTATCAGTACCCTACTCATACAATCTCATGTTCCATTACATTTTTTTGGGGGGAGGGGGGGTGCAGTTCTTACATCTTGCTATCTTATTAATCGTATGCCATCTTCAGCTATCTAGAATCAAGTTCCATTCTCTATCCTGTTTCCCCGCTTACCTTTGTTCTCTCTTCCACCCCTAGTCTTTAGGGAGCACGTGTTTTGTTCATAACCTTACTCCAGGAAAAGATAAGTTAGCTCCTTGTGCTCCTAAGTGCGTATTTCTGGGTTACTTGAGAGCACAAAAAGGATATCGATGCTATTTTCCTGACCTCCGGTGGTACCTTATGTTTGCTGATGTTACCTTCTTTTAAACCCAATCATACTTCACAGGTCCAGGTAATTACTTAGATATTTCTGAGGTGCTACCAGTTCCATCTTTTGAAGATTCAGTCACTATCTCCCATTCATCTTCCTCTACAACTCCAGCTCTACCACCTACAGCTCCAGTTGAAGCTCCACCACCTATAGCTCCAGTTCCACCACCTATAACTTCGATTCCACCACCTAGTCCAATTCAACCTTCTAACGCTCCACCACCCCTAACTTATCATCACCGTCCATCAAGCCCTACCGATTCACGTATTGCACCCGTCCCTGCTAATACTACAGATTTGTCTCCTGTTAGTCAACCGATTGCACTACAGAAAAGTATACGGTCCACACTTAATCCTAATCTCCATTATGTTGGTTTAAGTTACCATCGTCTATCATCACCCTATTGTGCATTTGCATCATCTTTGTCCTCTGTTTCCATCCCTGAGTCTACAGGTGAAGCACTGTCTCATCTAGGATGACGACAGGCTATGATTGACGAGATGTCTGCTTTACATACGAGTGGTACTTGAGAGTTTGTTCCTCTTCCTTCGGGTAAATCGACTGATGGTTGTCGTTGGGTGTATACAGTCAAAGTTGGGTTGATCGACTTAAGGCTTTCTTGTTGTCAAAGGGTATACTCAGATATTTGGGCTCGATTACAGTGATACTTTCTCCTTTGTGGCTAAAATAGTATCAGTCCGCCTTTTTCTATCCATGGTTGTTCGCCATTGGCATCTCTATCAGTTGGACATTAAGAATGTTTTTCTTCACGATGACCTTGAGGATGAGGTTTATATGGAGCAACCACCTGGTTTTTGTTGCTCGAGAGGAGTCTAGTGGCCATGTAGGTCGGTTGTGCCGGTTCCTCTATGGTCTAAAACAGTCTCCTCGAACCTGGTTTGGTAAGTTCAGCACAGTTCTTCGGGAGTTTGGCATGACTCGTAGTGAAGTTGATCTCTCTGTATTTTATCGGCATTCTGCTTCAAATCTCTGTATTTATCTGGTGGTTTATGTTGATGATATTGTTATTACCGACAATGATTATGTTGGTATTACTAAGTTGAAGCAACTTCTCTTTCAGCACTTTCAGCACTTTCAGATTGAGGATCTGGATAGATTAAAACATTTTCTGGGTATTGAGGTCGCTTAGTCTAGCTTAGGTATTGTGATCTTACAACGGAAGTATGCCTTGGACATTTTTGAGAAGACAGGAATGATAGGCTGTAGACCTGTTGATACTCCTATGGATCCGAATTCTAAACTTCTGCCAGGACAGGGGGAGCCGCTTAGTGATCCTGCAAGATATAGACGGCTGGTTAGTAAATTAAATTAACTCACAGTGACTGTACCTGACATTTCCTTTCCTGTGAGTGTGGTGAGTTAGTTTATGGCTATCACTGGGATGCAGTTGTCTGCGTTCTTCGATATATAAAATCAGCTCTAGGCAAAGGGTTATTGTTTGAAAATCGAGGCCATGAGAAAATTGTTGGATACTCAGATGCTGACTGGGCATGATCACCTTCTGATAGATGTTCTACGTCTGGGTATTGTGTTTTAGTAGGAGGTAATTTGGTGTCTTGGAAGAGCAAAAAATAGAATGTAGTTGCTCGGTCTAGTGCAGAAGCAGAATATCGAACAATGACTGTGGGCAATATATGAGCTAGTTTGGATCAAACATTTACTCAAGAAGTTGAAAGTTGGTGAGATCAGCAAGATGGAACTTGTGTTTGATAATCAAGCCGCCCTTCATATTGCATCAAATGCGGTGTTCCATGAAAGAGCTAAACACACTGAGATTGACTATCACTTCATCAGAGAAAAGATACTCTCAGGAGACATTGCCACAAAGTTTGTGAAGTCAAATGATTGGCTAGCAGATATTTTCACCAAGTCCCTCACTGGTCCTTGTATTACATATGATTTGTATGCACCGGCTTAAGGGAGGAGAGTATTAGATGGTTATGTAAATAACCCTAGTCCCACATGAAATAGGAGTAGAATAACTATTGTGTATAGTTATAAATAGGGTTATTGTAAAACACTTACCAAGAATATATCAATAATATATTTTTTTGCCGTGCATTCTCACAATACCCACCAAGGTTAACCTCTCACACATCCTCACTGGGGCTTCTATGCTTCTCCTCTTAACATGCCCGAACCATCTCAACCTCGCCTTCCACATCTTATCCTCCAAGGGGGCCACTCTCACCTTATCCCGAATAACTTCATTCCTAATCTTATCCAACGTAGTATGCTCACACATCCACCTCAACATCCTCATTTAGCTACTTTCATTTTCTGTACATGCGAGTTCTTGACCGGCCAACACTCTATCCCATACAACATGGTCGGTCTAACAACTACTTTGTAGAACTTACCCTTAAGTCTCAGTGGCATATTCTTATCACACAAGACACCGGAAGCGAGCCGCCACTTCATCCACCCTGTTCTGATACGGTGCGTGACATCCTTGTCAATCTCCTTATCACCTTGTATTATAGACCCAAGATATGTGAAACTCTCCTTCCTGGAGATGACTTGTGTATCAAACCTCATATCCATGTCCGCTTCCTGGGTACTTGCATTCCAAGTACTCCGTCTTGGTTCTTATAAAAAAAAAAGTACTCCGTCTTGGTCCTGCTCAATTTGAAACGTTTAGACTCAAAAATCTGTCTCCAGACCTCTAGCCTCTCGTTAACACCAAACCACGTCTCATCAATCAAAACTATATCATCTGCAAATAACATACACCATGGCACCTCCATCTGGATATCTTGCGTCAATGCGTTCATCGCCACAGAGAATAAGAACAGGCTAAGGGCTGATCCCTGTTGCAACTCCATCACAATCGGGGAGTGTTCTGAGTATCCTCCCGCTGTCCTCACTCGTATCTTAATTCCATCATACAACACTATGCACAGTGCAAAACTATTAGAGTCTGGGTTGAGTTTTGAAGTGTAATTTGCGAAGGCTGTCACTTATGTACAAAAACACTAACTTTCAGCCCTACGAAGGGCTAAGGGCCAAGGATCTAAGGTCAGAATAATCTGTCATAACTCAAATCTCCCAAAATAGTACCAAGACCGTGCTGAAGTTTGTTAACGACAATTGTGTTTGTCAAATTTCTTTTGATCAAGTAAAGATTTAATTCATATGTTCCAGCACCAAGACAGTGCTAAACAGTATACCTGTCAAAATGTTACAATGAAGCGAGTCTATAAAATCTACCAATATTCTTTCATCGTACATCTCGACAAAGTTACACCATGTAGCCAGGTTGCTTAAACATTTAAACTATAACATTTAAAACTACAACTACACCATGAAGCTCTGTTGTGTTTGTCTAATGATAGTGCATACATCCATCAGTTTCAAAAAAATTGAAATAATAACAATATAATATAGTAGTAGTTGTAATAATATTATAATAGTAATAATAATAATAATAATAACAACAACAACAACAACCAAAAAGAAAATGACAGTTGCGTTTATCAAATTATACTGCATAGACCCATCAATTTCTCAACTTCTGTTTCCAAGGCGAACAATCTTGATCCGACGAGGTGGGTCATGATGTATCTCCAATAGGACGACCTTGGATCCTCATAAATTGCCCTACTAGTCTCTATCTGTATATCATCCTCAAATATCCGCTCCTTGTTTCTCAAACAACAACGATTACGCCTCAGTCTCAAACAAGTTAGGGTCGGCTTATCCTCTTGGTCATGAAGTGTCTCGCTAATGTGCCATATTCTCCTCTGAAATGTTAGCCTTACGTACGAGGTTTTGCTTCAGATTACATATTCGGCATAAACAACTTCATATTCAGGCTCATTTTGGAATTTATCGAAGTCTTCAATGTTGAGGCCTTGAAGGTGAAAGTACTCATTGTTCTTGCTTGGACTAATATCAACCTCCACCTACTTCATTTTCAATTAATCACCTTCCTCGACATACCGAATGTTGGCATAGAACTCTTTTATCTGTGATATTCATATTCCAGTCTTTTCAGCAAATGCGTCCCTTTTCCTTGTGCAGCTACTGATACTCGGGGCTTCTAAGGTTCCAACCTTGCATTGGCCTCCTTGATAAATTCCTCTTGTTTTTGTTGCTGTAATGCATTTCCTGGATGTGTTGCTTGAAATTGAGGTGGTGGCGGTGGCTCCGCAACTTCATTTTAGCCTTCTTTCTTGCAGCTGTGGTCTTTTTTCCCTAGCTTTCAGATTGGTTTTAGCAATTTGTTCCTTGATAGCCCTCGAGGTGATCAATTCCTGTAGCCAAATGCCAAAGAAAGTTTTTTTTTTGGGCTGGGGGGTGGGCATAAGTGGTTGTGGTATTGAAATCTAACTGGCTCGACCTACTTAAGTTGGAACACTACCCTGTACCAGTTCAACCCTAGTGGTGGGACTCAGTTTCCATGTATTATTGGGAGATAATTAGCAAAATTCAATATAAGTTAGTTTGGAAGTGTTTGTGCCTGTGGTCTTGAAGTCTAATTGAATTGGCTCGACCTACTTAAGTTGGAATGCTGTCCTGTACTAGCTCAACCCTGGCGAGCTCCAACTTAAGTGCCTCAATTTATGTATAATTGGGAGATAATAAGCAAAATTAAAAAAAAGTTAGTTTGAAAGCCTCTTACTTAGTGTTGTCAAAGGCTCATTTAAGGCGCACTTGAGCTGAAGCTCAGAGAGGGCGCTTCGTGTTAAGCTGCTCTTCAATGTAGACAAGGCCCTAAGGTGTGAGCCTCTTTTCCAATGATTTCTATCTTGAATTGAGTGGTATTAAACAACAAATTTAATAAATAAAGAATTGTATTAATTTTTAAGAAAAACATTATGCATAATTTTGTTACTTTTTTCTGGAATTAAATATTATTTTTTATCTTTATCCTTTATTACACCTTTTTAAAAAAAAAAGAATTACAAGAAGATACACATGACCTCACACGATAACAAAAAAATGGTCAATGCTTTAAGTTATCCCAACCTAGCCCATATTGTACATATTTTGAAAGCACTAGCAAATTCAAAACTTGTGTTCTTACAACCGTTGCTTCTAAAAGCTATGGAGTTAAATATGTGTTCTCACACCCATTGTTTTCACTCTCTCTTCTTCTCACATCTTCTACATATGCTTCAAGGGGCCGTCCGCCATTGCTGCTTCTTACCCTATGTCACCTGGTTGCAATGTAAGAAAATTGAAGAGTAGAAGTCCACAATTGAAGGCCATTCAAAGCTTTGCTTTCGAAAATAGGATTTTTTTTGAGTTCGTTAGTTGTTTGGATTGGGTGTTATTCCAATTGATTGAAAATATCAAAAGGAGTTTAAAATTTAAATTTGAAGTGATTTGGAGTAGGTTTGAGCAAGATTTGAGTTAAATTTTAGAAAAAACGCAAGGAAGAAGACGAAATCAGTTTTCTGTATAATTATGTATAATATTGTATATAGTGTATATGAGTGTATAAACACATCTTATACACTATTATACTATTATACACCTTTATACAAGCGTCTGTAGATGAACTTCTTCCACGATTTTCAGTTGCAATTCTTGTTCAAAACCCGTCTAAATCTTCATTAAATGACTTCAAATTTTATATACACCTCCTTATACTATTTCTTACAAGTCTAAATAACACCCACTCCAAATTTCTCACAAAATCAAATTCGAAATTTAAACCCACATGTTTAAGCTTGTTAAAAATTTAATTTTAACCATCCAAATGAATTTGTTTTGTTGAACTAATATTTGAGTCACAGTTACTGATTCGAAAATTAACTTAAAAGGTTGAGCAATCTTTTTTAAAAATTAAATAGTAATTTCTAGAACCTATTGGAGTTGGATGTTGAATCTTAGCCTATTATTTTTGGGCTAGTTAGTTGTAAATTGAAATATGGGCTATAAAATTGAAAAGCAGGGAGCTCAGTTGTTCTTATATGAAATTTTCCGTTTTTTAAAATAAAGCTCACACTTTACAGCTTGTTTGGATTGTTGTTACTTGTTGTATTGTATCATATTGTTATTTTAAATACAATGTTTGTTTTGATTGTTACTTAAATTTTATTGTATCGTATCGTTAAATCCGTCGTTACGTAACGACGAAAAGTGCCGCTTTACTAATTTTATGGAACGCGTGTCGTTGCCTTTTTTTTTCTTCTCATTTTGCCCTAGCCCTTCCTTATTATTAAATAATCCTTCTTTTACCCTTCCTTTTTATATAATAATTCTACATCGTACCTTACTTTTCTTTATAATATTGCAAGTTTATTCTTCATATTGTTGGTGCATGACTTCATAAACATTACAATCGATACAATACAATACAATACTATATGATACATTATGAAAACGATACATAACAACCCTCCAAACAAGTAGTTAATTGCGCTTGAAGCCTCAATAGACCTAGAGCGCTTTTTAGAGCTATTTGCCTTTGACAACACTTCTCTTATTTCTATTTGGTGTTGGTTTACAATATTTTTGATGAAGGTGTTGGTTTACAATTCTACAAAACCAAAATCAAAAGTGAAATGAAACATGGAACCGAATTTTTCAAGAGACTAAATTATATGGACCGAGGCTCAGCCCCTTACTAGTGGTACATAACGGTCTAACTATCATATTCTTAGTGAAGGATATTACTAATGTCTGAACATTGTTTGGATTCAGTACATTGCAATTTTGTTAATGAAACTGTGAAAGTGAAGGGACAAATAAGTATTATGCCTTCACTCCAAAAAAAAAACAGTTTTGCGCTCTAGTTGAATTCTTCTTTATTACCTGGCCAGACCTTTTCTTGGTGGACTTTAAGATGCATTGCCTGGTAATATGAGCCAATTTTTTAAAAGAAATTGAAGGTTTACCTGGGAATTGGTTTTATGTTCCATTTATGAGAAAGAACGATCTAATTACGCAGTTTTGACATCATATGTCATTTGTTTATGTCCTTTTGTTCATGGAGTAGATGAAGCTTGAACTTGGCATGTATACCTAGAGAAGTTACTCCTATAATTTTTTGGACATGAATCATGATTTTGGTAGAAACCTTTTTCCTGATAGTTATGAAATATAGTCATTTATCTTTGATCTATCACTTGCACATGTTATTTCTTTTATGTAGATTTGTGATTCTGTTTTGCTTCCCCACGTCAACATTGGATTGCTCAACTGTTTGAATGTTGAGAATGCAGGTTGAAGCTGTGGCTTTTTATTGCATATGTCGTATCCTTTGTGTCTTTGGCAGCATCAGTTGGGCTATTGATACAAGACGCACTCGGAAAATCTGGTCCTTCAGCTTGGACAGGAGTTGCAGGAGTTCTGCAATGTGTCTTTGTTTTAATCAGGTAACTTTGTTTAATATAGTACATTAGATTTTAGAACTTCAGATGGCATGGGGAAAATGGTGATTGCCTAGCAAGAAAAAACAGATGCTGCTGCTATTCCTTGTGGTTTGGATGGCAAAGTTTAATTTCTTGTTTGTTTTCACATATTGCAGCGGGCTGATCTATTGGACATCACATTCAGAATCTTGAAGATGTAAAAGGATACAATTGATGCTTGTATAAATGTGTGTTGGTTGCGCACTGAGGCTAAGCACCAAGTGTTAAACGCTCCTATCTTCTTTCTACATATTGGTATATAATGACTAATTTCTTTTGAAAAGCTTGAGGAAATATGAGTATGTCTTTGTGGTTACTGAACTGTTTTCTTTCCAAGCAACTGTTACAACCTCAAAAGCAAAAAGTTTTTTTATCTCAATTTCATAATCTTTACTCTGTCGCTCACTATTGAGTAACAAATATACTTTAAACCTTTGTCTGCAATGTGCAAACTATGATGCAACGAGTTTAATCCTCCAATTCTTTCACGCTTGCATTTTCCTTCTTTATATTTCATTTTATCTATTATTATTATTTTTTTTTTTTTTGCATTCTTTAATTTATTCTTTTGAAGTTAGTGTCTGAATTTGGAATTTCTTTTTGTATCACTCTAGTTTAGATATTGCTTTGATGACTTTATTCTGGCTATTAGTATTATATAATGAGTATTTGTGATATATTATCTAGTTTTAGATTTTTATACAATTAACTCTATATTTTTGTAACTTAAGTATGTTCTATCATATTCATGTCAATTATAAGTATACTGCATCTTTCCTGACCAAAGTCACTAAGGAGGGGCCGGGGCGTCTTTCACTTTTCAAGTAAAAGAATTTCTTTTGTGTGATTCATGCGCATGTTAGCGTGTATATAGTAGATATATTTCTTTTTCTATTCATTTTCTTGTAATTTTTCCGAAATTTTTTCAATTTTGTTTTTTACTTTTTATTTTTATATATTTTATTAATTTATTAAATATTTAAAATTAAATACTCATAAAGCTTACGTTCTGCCTCAAAGCTTTTGTCTTATCCAATGTTAGATAAAATGCCTCGTCTCTCACTCACGCTTTACTGATTTTAACTAAGAGTATGGTTAGTTGAAAATCGATTGCAAAAACTTAAAACAAAACAAAACTAAAAACCAAAATAATAAAACTAGATATGAGTTGATTTACATTTTCAGAAGAAAAAGCGACTTCAGTCGGACCTTGCACACGAGCACTTCTATTTTATTATCGAAGGATGTGGTGAAATTGTACGTACTTTTCGTCCTTAATCAGAGGTTTCGAGTTTGGTCTCTGAATATAAAATATTCTTAGTAACGAGTATTTTACCACCTAAAATGAAACTTCTAGGCGAGGGACGGAACTAAAAGGCAACTTACAGGTTCGGCGAAACATAATGGGTTCGTCCTAAATCATGTATTTGTGTTATGAAATTCTCTAAATATATATAAATTTCAAATTTGAAACCTAGTTATTAACATTAAAATAGAATTCAGAACTCATAAAATTTAGATACTGAATCAACCTCTGCTTCTTAGCATGAATGAATACGGATTAATCGGATTCTAAAGTAGATACCGGATACCGGGTTGAGAAGATGGAAAAAAGAATCACAACGTGTGGACAAAGTTTTAAATTTTAATTTCCAAAAGAGGAGTGGGGCTTGAATTCTATTTCCTAAACCTGAGGGACACAGTTGCTATTTTTTACTGAAACACTGAGAATCCTAATAAACGATGCCGCCACCTTAGTGCTTACCGCCGGCCTTCCTCGCAAATTCTCTGACCACAAACAACTAAAATCTCTTTCCTCATGGCCCAACGATGAATCCACCACGCAGCCACCGGAAACCCGTATCAGAAAGCCAACATTACATTTTCTCCAAGCAATGAAACTCTTACATTCTCCACTCTTTCGTTCAATCTCTTCCAAATCATTCAGTTCCTCTCGGGAAATGTCCGTGTCAAACGAGGTCCTCAATATAATCGAAAGAGTAAACCCAATGGAGCCAGCACTCGACAAATTAGTTCATTTCCTATGTCCCAATACTATATCGTCAATTCTCGAAGAACAACGGCAAAATCAAAATCCTCACCTGGGCTTTCGATTTTTCATCTGGGCCGCAAAAAGAAAGCGATTTCGCAGCTGGGTTTCGCAGAATTTAATAGTGGACATGCTTGTAAAAGAAGGTGGATTCGATTTATACTGGAATGTTCTAGATGAACTTAAGGTTAATGGGGTATCTATAAGTTCTGACGCTTTTGGGGCGTTGATTTGGGGTTATTGGAAGGTAAATAAAGCTGAAAAAGCTGTTGAGGCTTTTGGTAAAATGAAGGATTATGAATGTAAGCCTGATTTATTTACTTACAATATGATTCTTCATATTACGGTTCGAAAAGATGCGATCTTGTTAGCTTTGGCTGTGTATAATGTGATGTTGAAGCTGAACTCGAGGCCCAATAGTTCCACTTTTAGTATTTTGATTGATGGGTTGTGTAAGAGTGGGAAAACTCATGATGCTCTTAAACTGTTTGATGAAATGAGTGAGAGGGGTGTGTTGCCTAGTAAGATTACATATACAGTTATTTTGTCTGGGTTGTGTCAGACTAAGAGAACGGATGATGCTTATAGGCTTCTTAATGTGATGAAGAGTAGAGGATGTAGGCCAGATTTCGTTACATACAATGCTTTACTTAATGGATTTTGTAAACTAGGTAGGGTTGATGAAGCACAAGCACTTCTTAAGTCTTTCGAGAATGAAGGTTATCTAGTGGATCTAAAGGGGTATACATGTTTGGTTGATGGTTTCGTTAGAATTAAGAGAATTGATGAAGCACAATCCGTCTTTAAAAAATTGTTCGAGAGTAATGTGGTTCCGGATGTTGTATTGTACACGACTATGATTCGGGGTTTATCTGGAGCCGGTAGGGTGAAAGAGGCATTGAGTTTGTTGAGAGATATGACAGGGAGAGGTGTGCTACCGGATACTCAGTGTTATAATACTCTAATCAAGGGATTTTGTGATATGGGCTTATTAGACCAAGCTCGGTCGCTTCGGCTAGAAATATCGGAAACTGATTGCTTTCCAGACACCTGTACTTACTCTATTCTTATTTGTGGTATGTGTAGAAACGGCCTCGTGGAGGAGGCTAGGCTAATCTTCAATGAGATGGAGAATCTAGGATGTTTTCCTTCCGTTGTAACTTTCAATACTCTCATTGATGGACTTTGTAAAGCTGGTGAGCTTAAGGAGGCTCACTTAATGTTTTACAAAATGGAGATAGGTAAAAACCCTTCATTGTTTCTTCGTCTCTCTCAAGGTGCTGATCGAGTCCTTGACAGTGCAAGCCTGCAAAAAATGGTAGAGAAATTGTGCGAATCAGGTAAGATTCTTAAAGCTTACAAGCTTCTTATGCAGTTGGCTGATTGTGGAGTCGTTCCAAATATAATTACGTATAATATTTTGATCAATGGATTATGCAAATCGGGAAAAATTAGTGGTGCTTTTAATCTTTTTGAAGAGCTTCAACTCAAGGGGCATTTCCCCGATACAATTACTTATGGGACACTTATTGACGGTCTCCAAAGGGCTGACAGGGAAGATGAAGCTTTTAAACTCCTTGACCAAATGATCAAGAATGGGTGCGTGCCGAGTGCAGAGGTTTACCAGTCGCTTATGACTTGGTCCTGTAGAAGGGGAAAGATCTCTATCGCGTTCAGCCTTTGGTTGAAGTATTTGAAAACCCAAGCTGTTCGAGAGAGTGAGGTGATAGGGTTAATTGAGAAACATATAGAGAAAGGTGATCTGGAAAAAGCAGTTCGAGGATTACTTGAGATGGACCTAAAACTGGAAGACTTTAATTCATCACCTTATAACATTTGGTTGATCGGGTTGTGTCAGGCACGCAAGCCAGGTGATGCTTTGAAGATATTTTCTTTACTTAAGGAGTTTGGTGTCTCGATTTCAGCCCCAAGTTGTGTAATGTTGATTCATAGTCTTTGTGAGGAAGGAATCTTGGATCAGGCAGTCGAAGTTTTCCTATATACTGCGGAGAGAGGTGTTCGCTTGATGCCACGAATTTGCAACAGATTGCTTCAGACCCTTCTCCGTTCTCAAGATAAAGCACACCATGCTGTTGATCTTTTGGAAAGAATGAGGTCTACAGGCTACAACTTAAATGACTATCTTCATAGTGGTACGAGATCTCTTTTCCAGCGCTGGAACAGGAGGCGAATAGAGAGTCTATCACCTGGATAAGGTTGCTTGTCAGTTTCATGGTGCAGTGATTTTCGCTTTCCTTCCAGAACTTTTTGAGCCTGATTTGCATGGCCGTGTTGAAGTTGTAAAGTTTGCAGGTGCCTCCACCTTTTACCTTCACTAACCCTGTTTCAGATTTTGTAACTTGGACTAGAGAATTAGCATACAGATTTTACTGAAGCTGCTCTAACCAGCATTTTGGGAGGAGGAACTGGACAGATTCATGGTAATTTTGCATGTAACTGGACAGATTCATGGTAATTTTGCATGATACATAACATTCTTTTGTAATTTCTGATAATTTTGTTCATGTAGTAAAGATAATATATGTGTAATCTCAATAAATATTTGATAATTTTGCTCGTTTAGAAAAAAAATACCTGTGTAATCTCTAAATTTTTTCAAGAGAGCTATTATTGTTCCTTACATAAAGTTTGCTTTCAAACTTTGTTGACATAATAACGTATGACCATTGTTGACAATTTGACGGGAAAAGAAAAGGCTTGATTATTTTGTTTCTTCCATAATTTCCTTGATTATCTTTTCCTAGTTTTATCCAGCTCCATTTTCTGGACAAGAATGGTGGAATGTTAGTTTTTAGTTTTTGGGGGGCGGGGGGTGGTGGTAGTTGGAATGACACACAATTTTTGCCCATGTCTAGTTATTGTTGCACTTGGATTTATTTTCACTTCTTGTTACGTCTTTCGGTATGGTAGTATGACAAGCGTTCCCTATTATCCGTCACCTCTTACTGCACTAAGCATAAGTGGCATGAATCAGTAGTTCTGAAGCTGCAGCTTTTCTCCTCTAGCTTTTGACCATCTTACGCATTCTAATCTGAAACAACTATTCCTGGTTTAAGTAACAACACCATATTGGTGTGTTCCATGTACAAATGATTGCAGAAAGTTTTTGAGTACCTCTTGAGCACCGAGTACTGCTCTATAGTCAACTTCATATGTGCTGGTGCAACTTGGTATATATTAATTTGCTTTCTCATGATTTCCTCTTGTAAGGTGTTCCCCAGTCACTTCTTTAAGTGGTTTATCCTATCCATTTGATCTAGATTTGTTTCCTTTTATCTCTGATATTTCCCAGTATTTTAGCTCATATATTTTGTCAGTATGAACCACCTTATTTTTGAATAATGGTTACAATTTGATATACTACAAAAAAACCATACTATTGGACTTACTAAAGTTCCAAACTATGAAAATGTTTGGTGCGGTGGAGGTTGTATATCATGTTGCTCTCTTGTTTTAGACTGTAGAGTTGCAGCACTTCCATTCCTTCCTTACACCTGGAAAGTAAATTGTTCTTTTCGCCTGTTACAATGTCAGTAACTCCAGAAGAACTGCAGGCTTATGACCATGGGCCATGGCTGTTGGGGCTATTACCGGCCTCTTTCACTGCCCACCTGACATTCATAAGAATTTCCAAGCTTTATCAACACTTTGATTCCTTTTCTCGAGGAGGAGTCCTTTATGCTTGTTGCTATAGCTTTGCTGATTCTGTCTGAGTTATTTGAAGATTTTAATTTTATTTGGCTTCAATTCTTTTCCTGAATTTCCATGCCTGCCCTTCTTTAGGCTTCAGGTAATGGACTAATTGTTTTCCTGTAGGAATGGGTAAATCAGAATTAAACTGTACTTGCTTCTGTTATTCTTCCTGGGAGATATAGCTCATCAGAATGTAATATATTGTAGTCTTGGAATTCAAACACAAGTGCTCATACTATCCATGCTAAATCACTTACTTGTATATCAGATGAGTGGTCTCATTGTTAAAGATGCATAGTCATATTTCTTGAAAAAAGTTATGAACAAGGTTTCATTTTGTTAAGTAAGATTTCTTTTTTTGTGGACCATTTTTAGGTTCCCATCTTTTTTACGCCCTGTATCCTTTCAGGAGGAGGCTTTGGTCTATCAGGCTTTAACTAGACCGCAAGTGAGATGTTTGATATGGCTGATACCCTTTAGGTGGACTTTCAAAATGGTTTTCTAATTTTTTAGCATTTCGAGTGGTTTTTGTTCCGATGCAAGAGGCACAACCCTCTTATCCAGCTGGATATGAAATCATTGCTTTGTGTTAAATTGTTTTGCTGGTGACTCGGTTATGTAGATGATCTTAAGATTGACTTTCTTCATCTTTAGATTTATTTTGACCGTGATAAGATTATTTACACTTTGCTTCTTGCATCTTATTCTTTTGATCCTTCTTACTGGTGGAACGATTTTTCCTGTGTAGTTGTATCATCATTCTACTTAGCATATTTAGTATGTAGCCAGTTTGAACACCTCTAACCTCATGCTGTCATTTCTACTGCTAAATGTTTTCAGCGAAAGCATTTGAATTGTTGTGGCTGTATAAATTAATCTGCCACTCTTCCATTTTCAGCAGAAAGTGGCATTTGCAGCATGTATACGTACTGTCAATCTTTTGATGAATCTTGTGAAGGTGCAAGATTGTGGAGTTGGTGATGGTGCTTACTAAAGGAGCTAGCATGGATCTTCTTCGGAGCCTCTTTGCCATTGGCAGGGTGTTTTGGAGGTAGGCGGTGCTTATTTCACATTAATGATGAGTTAATGCTTTTGTCTTGGCATTGGTCAATTTGAAGTATATCACACTCCCCATTCTCTTTTATTAGTTGTTGCTCGATATTTTTCCTTCTTTTTTCCTGTGGTTCCTGAATGCCTTGTGTTTATGTTGTTTTAGCAAAAGACTCCTCGCCAGTGCTGTCAAAGGTTCGCATTTAATCCCTGAAGCTAGCAGGGACCAACACACTAAGGTGTATACCTCCTTGCCATGGGCTTTGTCTTGAATATTGTGGGCACTGAACAATAACTATTTTACTTAATTGCAAATTTTCAATTCCTTCGTCCATATGTTGTTTTTGTTAATAGTTATTATTCTTGAATTACATATATATCTTATATTGTTCCTTCATTTACGCCTTTTTACATTACAGCCCATATTTATTCGCGCTGTGTCTAAAGCCCCGACAGAGCAAGGCTGTTTCTCTCACTTTCTGCTGCTCCTGGTTCTGCTTCACAGTTTGTGCAGCTGATGGATTTATTAATCGCTTGAAGTCTCCGACTGATGGTAAATCACTTAGCAATTGATCTGCCACTTCAGAACCTTGTTGATTAATGCAGCAGAGGTAGATTTGCCACTTTGCTTTCGCTGTTCCTTCAAACAACTCGTTCAACAGTATACAAAAGCACACCATTTCACACGCTATATGCATTTGAACTATGTGTTGATTTTTGCAGGCAATTTATACGAGGAAACGTGAAAAAAAAACACAAGCCTTTCTTTTGCTGAGTGAGATAATGGTCACTTTGGGTGATTAACGTAAAGAGTTCACTTGAGCTTCAGTATTGGAAAAAAGGAGGTGGAGATTACCATTTATGTGAATACCATATATTCTTTCCCATAATATGTTGTAAGAGCAAATTACATGGAACCAAAGTTGTCTTTAGAGAAATGTGCGTATGGAAACAAAAGGTGGTCGATTCTCGATCAAGATCTGCACTATTACTTACTATTGTAGATTGGTTGCTAGAATTAGTTATGTTACTTGCAAATTGAATATCATATCATAGTACTTAAAGAGGAGTATGATCTATAGACATCGAAATTTGACATCGAAATTTGAAGGGATCAAGCTAAATTCTAAATTAAAGATACCACAAGATTCTTGAAACTCTAGAGTTTATTAAAGTTTCTTGAAAGTTACTCTAACCTAAACCCAACATACACCTATATAAAGGGATACATATTCTTTTGAAGAGGGTCTAAAAAAAGTCCCATAAATTCTAATATTTCAAAAAGTCCCATAAAAGTCCCATACATATTTTATTGATAATTAAATATTTCAAGAAGAATATTTTTAATCAAATAATTCAAAGAGTTGTGTATTATCTTAAGTTTGAGAATATGCGTCGTTGATTCCGGAAGAACAATCCGGAGGAAGAATCAAGTACTAAAACAAAAGTTTACTTTTCATATGTTAAACATGATCATCTCCATCTTCATTCAAGTAAGGCGGCGGCCTTGTGGAAATTATGGACTTGCTTATTGATTTTTCCTCCTGTGGTGGAGGCAATAAGGTTTTTTGATCAGTTGTATCGGCCTGAACGTGGAAGATGCACAAGAGGATGCTTACAATTGGTAGCCAGCTATCTTCAGGAGATAGAGAGAGATTGGATCTTACATATGGAGCCAAATACACTAGAGTAAAAATAGCATAACGCAGTTTCCCGGTATCCAACCACGCGAAAACCCAACTCAACCAATTAAAATACGGAATTAAGCTGATAATTGCCATCACGATAAACCTCGCATCAGCAGGATCGATCACGTACTCACCGTCGTCCTCGTTCTCCGTCTCCGAGTAACTAGTCGGACTCGGGAAAACCAATGAGCTGAGAACGCAGACACCGATAGCCACGGCAATAGTACCGTCGTTATTTGCAAACTCTGCCCTGCACTTGCTATTACTTCCATTTCTCAGATTTAGCTTTTTGCGGAGGCGAGGTTGGAGAGTTGTTAAAACTGAGGATTGTAAGGATTTTGGAGGAGTCGGAATAACTACTGAAGTGCAAGTCAGAGGAATCATCGCCGGCGACGCCAGCATTTAACGAAGTGTTTGGTGATAATAAAAGTAAGAAATCATTACTTTCTTAAAAAAAATTATATTTTGTTCCAAAAATATCCTTCTGATAAGTAATGCTACGATGTTGTGTGTGGTGGGAGATCAGTCGACGGATTGTTTATTTGACGTGAGGAAATGCAAAATAAAAAATACTACGCTCTCCCTTTTAATTTATATAAACTTATTTTCTTATTTGAAAATAATTTATCTTTATCCTATAATTTATAGTCACATAAAATATATGTGTCTCATTTTACATCACAAATTTAAAAGTTTTTTTTAAACTTCATACCCAATCAAATGAGTTTACGTAAATTAAAATGAAGGGAGTAACATTTATTGAAGTGAATTTTGCTCCAAAAATATCCAACTTATTCTTTTCAAAGAACGAATTGTATGTTTCTTTATATGGATGTTCCAATAGTTGTGTCTTCTTTTGGTTGTAAACTTGCAGGATTAATTAAATTGTTGTTGTGGTTTTTACTTTTTGTTTTGTAAATATAGAAAAGCTTTAAAGTACAATACCTATACCATTTTACTACTCCTTCCGTTCTCATTTAATTACTACGTACTAATCTACCCTTTATTAATTCTATTTAGGTGCATATTAATTCTAGAACTAGAACAATTAATGCCAAGGACAAAATTGGTATAGAGATGCTCGCGTTTTCTTCCATAATCTTTTTTAGAAATTGCACTGATCTTCACACCGAACAATTTGATGCTCTTGCCGCCGCACGTTCTCTAGTTATCCTGCCCATTGCTAATTAGCCACACTATGAGGTTTGTTCCCTTCCCTATATATATATATATATATATTAAACTTTCCTTTTTATGCAATGTAAAACTTTATTACAACCGAGTGAAAAAGACACCCGAAACTGGTATTTCGATTTATTTATGGGAATGACTAATGAGGTCGAGGATCATCATTAATATTACCAACAATCTACCTTTTCTTTTTTCAAATCCTAACGCCATGTGTCATAATAAAACACAGTAAGTTTATCAAACCCACTAGCTCCCGAAAATTGATCAATAGATATTTTCCCTCATTATTTATAAATGTAATCTGAATAAAAACTAAAATTAATATAAAGTTACGGGTTATAATTCATTGGTAGTGTAAAAGAAATTACACCATATGAAGATTTAATGTTTTGTTGCATCCGCTATAGTTGATTGAATACTAAATACTCGCAAAATCGAAAGTAGACTAGTCATAAATATAGCTAGGTTTATATTATTATATAGAAAATAGGATGAAAACTAAAGATAATACTTTATTGGTTATAATTCTAAGATAATCTAGTTAGTCAAATAATCAACTAACTTGCAAGAAAAAATTAATTATGTTCCAGTAGATATTAACATGATACGAATATTTATTTGCCTGGACTGCAGCGAAATTTTGCATTAGATATTCACAACCGCTAAATAAATAAAAAGTTAAATACAAGACATTGTTAATTTTTAATTCTCAGAAGATGCTCGTATGCCTGTACTCTCTATAATATGGTCGAAATGTTTGAATACCGAAAAGATTCGACAGCACTATAGTCTTTTCCATAATTCAAAGAAATCTTTTTATATCCAATTTTTGATGTATATGTTAAATTGTACATTCTGATCAAAATACACGAGAAAAATTCGATGACGTCAACAGTGTACTCTAAAGCATAATCATATATTCATACTTATAAACTTGCATAGTTTTTTCCATAGAATCAAGAATTCTTTTGAAATCTGGAAATTTGTAGGCATTGTGGAGGATAGAAATAAAGTTTGCAATAATTTATATATTATGTAAGGTGAGAGCTTTTTAGCAATCTAACCATGAGATGAGAGTTGTTGGAGATTATTGTTAGCATAAACTTTAATTGTATACCAGGATCTTGAACATGATAATCTTACACAAAAAATCATTACAGAAAACATACATGAATCGTAAATCATCATCGTAAAGCAGAAGCGTTAATTCAAATTGGTTTCTCGCCCCTTGCCCTAACTTTCGTTACCGCCGCCTTTAGTGATGAAAGAAAGAAAGAAAAATATGGTAACCCTAGTGGGTAGGGAGAAGACCAATTTATAGAGGTTCTCACTTAATCCGGTACGTCCATCAAGTAACCGATCGGACGAATGAGATTTGTTCATTAATTAAATATTAATTATGGGCCTTAAACCTATTGGGCCACCAATAAATGTAAAAAAATCTTACATTCTCCCACTTGGCCCAATAATCACATAACATTGATATTTAACCATATAAACATTAGTCGCGCATAAACAAATCTCTTCTATAATGTCCATCATAAACACTATAATACGATAAATTACTAAATGTGAGTTATGGCGGTTATATATTATTTGTTTACATACTCCCTTCCATATATTACAACATTAGCAACTAATCGTACCAGGTCCATAAGCTATAAAATATTATGGTCCACAATAATGTCTCATTGAGACTTATACTGTAACATCTCAAAACAATAATGTGTATACCATTATGAGAAACAGAAAATAACTAATGTATTTCAGAAACACATAAATGAGCTCAGAGTGTCAAAACATCATAAATACATCCAAGACCCATTCTGTGTACATGTTCTTTAAATATCTTTGGCTGTAAACCTTTCGTTAACGGATCTACAATCACGAGATCAGTTCTAATATGCTCAAGTGACATTCTTTGTTTCTGAACTTCCTCCTTGACGGTAAAGTACTTTAATTCCATATGCTTGGCACCTTTGGAGTACTTATCATTCTTGGAGAAGAATACCGCTGCAGAATTATCGCAGTAAATTTTCAGCGGCTTGGTAATGGTGTCGACAACCCCAAGTCCTGAAATAAAGTTTCGCAGCCATAATGCATGAATTGTAGCTTCAAAACATGCCACAAATTCTACTTTCATCATGGATGTAGCAATGACAGACTGTTTGGCACTCTTCCATGATATTTCTCTTTCAGTTAATTGGAACAAATAACCAAACGTAGATTTTCTAGTGTCAATACATCCAACGAAATCTGAATCCGAGTATCAAACAACTTCCAAATGCTTGGATCTCCTATACATGAGCATGTAATCCTTCGTTCCTTTCAAGTACCTCAAAACTTTCTTTGCAGCTTTCAAGTGATCAATTCCTGGGTTACTCTGATATTTTCCTAGCATTCCGACCGCAAAACTAGTATCGGGTCTTGTGCAGGTCTGAGCATACATCAAACTGCCAACAATAGAAGAGTAAGGAATTGATTCCATTTCTTTTCGTTCTACATCATTCTTAGGGCATTGCATGAGACTAAATTTGTCCCCGTTTTGAATTGGAACAATTCCTGCCGAACAATTGTTCATATTAAATCTCTCTAGAATTCTTTCTATATAGCCTTTCTGAGACAATCCCAATAATCCTTGTGATCTATCATGAAATTTTTCTATTCCTATCACATAGGATGCCTCACCCATATCTTTCATTTCAAAATTCTTAGAGAGAAAATCTTTAGTCTCACGCAATATGCCTAAATCATTAGCAACAAGTAGAATATCATCAACATATAGGACTAAAAATATAAACTTTCTCTCACTTATCTTTTGGTATACACACCGATCAACGATATTTTCCACAAATCCAAAAGATGTTATGGTATTATTAAACTTTATATACTATTGTCGTGGGGCTTGTTTAAGTCCATATATTGACTTCTTCAGTTTACACACCAATTGAATTTTTCCTTTAGTTTTGAAACCCTCTGGTTAATCCATATAAACTTCCTCCTTGAGATCTCCATTAAGAAAGGCAGTTTTCACATCCATTTGGTGTAACTCTAAATCATAATGAGCCACCAAAGCCATAATAATTCTTAACGAGTCTTTCTTCGAGACCGGTGAAAATGGTCTCTTTATAATCAATGCCTCCTTTCTGAGTATAACTCTTGGCAACAAGTCTGACTTTATATCGTTCAATATTACCATTTGAATCGCGTTTGGTCTTAAAAACCCATCTACACCCGATTCTTTTAGAACTTTCTGGCAATTCAATGAGATCCCAGTCTTTATTGTATTCCATGGATTTTAACTCTTACTTCATGGCATCAATCCATTGTCAGAATCATTACTTTCTATGGCTTGTGAAAATGAAATCGGATCCTTATTTAGACCAATGTCAAAATCCGACTCTTGCAAATAAACCACGTAATCATTCGAAATAGCCGATTTTCTAACTCTTTGAGATTTTCTTAATGGCATTTCTTGTGGTTCATTTGTCTCAAAAATTTATGAGTTAGTTGCTTCATAAAGTGTTTCATCCAAATGTTGCTCGGTGTTGTCAAAGTGTTCTTCAAGAATTGGAGCAATATTTGGCATTTGTGTGGAAGTAGGCACATTCGTGGGTAATAGAATATTGACTCTCACCTCTTTTATTTCCACACTTTGCTTTTCAACACTCCCACTAACTTCACCATTCTCAATGAATCTTGTATTACCGATTTCAACAATTCTCAAACTATGGTTTGGACAGTAAAACACATACCAGTTAGATTTCTCTGGGTAACCAATAAAGCAACCACTTACTGTTCGAGAATCTAATTTCTTTTCTTGAGGATTATAAACTCTAGCTTCCGCCGGGCAACCCCAAACATGCATGTGCCTTAAACTAGTTTTCCTTCCCGTCCACAAATTAAAAAGGGTCTTTGGAACTGCCTTACTAGGAACCCTATTTAATAAATATACAACGATTTTAAGAGAATACATCCACGATGATTTGGGTAATGTGGAATTACTTATCATGCTCCTAACCATATCCATAAGTGTTCAATTACGCCTTTCTGCAACACCATTTTGTTGAGGTGTTCCTGGTATAGTATAATGTGCACATATGCCATGTTCCTTGAGGAACTTTGCAAATGGACATGGACATTGTCCTGATTCATTATATTTTCCATAATATTCACCACTTCTATCTGATCTAATGATTTTCACCCTTTATCTAATTGCCTTTCAACCTTATTAACAAACACCTTGAGAGCATCTGCTGCTTCAGATTTTTCTTTCAGCAAATAGATGCATTCATAACGTGAAAAATCATCGATAAAAGTGATAAAATATTTCTCTCCACCAAAAGATGGAACATCAAAGGGTCCACAAATATTGGTGTGTATAATTTCAAGAAGCTGGGTGCTTCTTGTGGCAACGTTCTTACTATGCTTGGTTTTCTTTCTCATAATGCAATCCAAACATATAGTAAGATCAGTAAAATTTAGATTCAGAAGAATCTCATTCTTTACTAATCTTTCTAACCTTTCTTTGGATATATGACCCAAACGTCTGTGCCACAAGTAAGCAGAACTTTCATCTAGTGAACTACGTTTAATTCCAACTTTATGTTGAACATTAAGAAGGGATTCAGAAAAACCAATATCGAGTTTCAATTTATATAAACCATCACTAAGAAAAATAGAACCATAAAAGGTAGAATTCTTATATAAATTAAAACATCCATTTCCAAACTTTAAATCAAATCCAGAAACATCAAGTCTTGAAAGAGAAATCAAATTTCTAGAAACTGAAGGTACATAAAGAGTCTGTAATAGATCAATGTGACGTCCAGTCTCCATGATCGAACGGTAAGTCCCTATGCCTTCAATTGGAGACTTCATACGATTTTCCATGAACAAGAAATCCTTATTTGGATTTGTAGTTTGGATCGTAAGGAATCCCTACAACGTAGTAGATACATGAGCAGTTGCACAAGAATCAAGCCACCAAGTATTATTAGGAACTTCTATTAAATTTGATTCAAAACATACAAAAGCACTAATTGTACCTTTTTTTCGAACCAAGCTTTACGTTTCAGGCAATCTTTCTGATAGTGTCCTTCCTTGTTACAGAAACGACACGTATCTGCCTTATGTTCCTTCTTAGCATCCTATGGAGCTTTAGCAGATGCTTTCTTCTTCTTGAACTTGTTGGGCTTCACTTTAAGTCCTTTACTAGCTCCTTAACCCATGAGGTTAATTGAATGACTCCCTTGTTTCTTAAGTCTTGACTCCTCATGAGTAAGCATACTGGAAAATTCACTAACATTCCGCTTATCCTTAATAGTGTTATAGTTAATTTGAAAAGGTCCATACTCAGGAGGTAACGAGTTCAGAATAAACTGAACCAACAAAGAATCATCCACTTTCATCCCCAAGGTCTGAAGTCTTGCTGCAATGTTAGTCATCTCGATGATATGGTTTTGCATATTACGCGACCCATCAAACTTCATGGTCGTGAGTTCAGCCATTAGTGTACCAACGAGAGACTTATATGCAGAACGAAAACATTCTTCCACAAACTTCAGGTATTCCCTGACACTTTCTGTTTGTGGAATAATACTCTTAATGTTGTTGAAAATATTCATTCGCATAAACATAAGGCTTATCCTGTTAGAGCGTTCCCATGCTTTATGGAAAGACTTCTCATCCGCACTGCTGAATTCACTAATGGTAGCGGGCTTATCATTCAGCAGAGCCAAGTCAAGATCCATCACACCTAAGTGGAACTGGACTTGTTCAGGCCATTCAAAGAAGTTCAATCCGTTGAACACAGTAACAGGAGAAGCAAGCGAATGAAAAGGAATAGCTGCAAAATAGATAATACATGCTCACAAATCAATATGGATTCAACAAAACAGTTAAAGCATATCGCAATTCTCCTTTGGGTAATTACTACGATACACTATCATAATTTAAATGCCATTTAGTCTTTAATAGGTAGTTAAATATTTTTAACAAAGTATATATGCCATCTTTGGACAGAAAATATATATTTGACTAAGAATATTAATTTACCTCATCATATACACTATTCATAGAATAATTGATTCACCTTTGGGGTAAAACCTTAAGTTCTAGCAATAGTGAAAATTAATTTATCCACTAATTTTAATTATAGGCATTTCATTAATTTCATGGATAAACTATACTTTTATGTATGCATATTTTCATAAACAAACTAGTTTGGCCAATTTGGTGACTAACAAACTATATAACATAAGTGCATATACAAAAAATAGAGATCATAAGATTTTATGCATATGAATACTTTAAACAATATAGTTTGGTCAATTTGATGACTAACAAACTATATACACATTAATCACATACATAAAATAAACAATAAATAGTTTCACCAACCTAATAGTCCAAAACAGATTATTATACGGCCCATGAAATAAATAACTAGTTTCAAATCAACTTTTGTCATATTCTTACACAGAAATCTTAAGTAAGTTAAATCAATAAACTGTAACAAATAATCATCGTTTGGCCTTTACTATTATTAGAATAAATAATAGATACCATCAGCCTAAAAAATGATTATAAGGCAAACATAATTGAACAATTTTAATCTCAAGTTAAACATAATGAAACTAGAAAAATTATTAATTTTAACTGATGCATAGAGTTAATAGGGTCGAACACCAACCTAATTTAGTAAGACCCTCACAATCATTCTGTTCCCGGCTTTAATAATGTCTTTTAACTAAAATGGCGGATGATTCATGCTGCCATCCCACTTGATTGTATTTTGCCATTATAACTTATTCATACCAAACATAATAAGTTCACTGATTAGTTACTTATTCTTGATTTGAGACGTATTTTTTTTTGTTGACGACGACATTCATTAATTATTTAATTTATTTATCTATTATGTCCACCAGATCCACCGGCGCAAGATTGTATCTAACCAAAAGGCCTGCTTTCGAGATTTGCTAGAAATTCAAATCTAGTTATGTTGGTTTTCAGAAAACATAAGGCTCAATTTTCTGAAGCGGAAGAGGAACTAATCTCATCCGTTCGATCGGTTACTTGATGGACGTACCGGATTAAGTGAGAACCTCTATAAATTGGTCCTCTCCCCACCCATTAGGGTTACTGTATTTTTCGTTCTTTCTTTCATTACTAAAGACGTCGGTAACGAAATCTAGGGCAAGGGGTGCGAAACCAATTTGAATTAACGCTTCCGCTTCAAGATGATGGCTTACGATTCAGGTATGTTTTCTGTAATGATTTTTTGGGGGTGTAAGATTATCATGTTCAAGATCCTGGTATACAATTAAAGTTTATGCTAACATGTGATATCAATCATGTTTATAACGATCCTAGCCTAAAACACCGACTCAATGTTACGATAACTCATGACTTGAATACTTAACCTCGTAGAGAAGTCCAATAACATAGCCTATCCACCATGAAATCATGTACTCTCACAATAAAATCAAGGAGAATAAGAAGTCAATACATTCGAATCTCATGATCAAATATAGTTTAAGGATCCACACATGTATGAAAGAAATCCATCACTCTCACTAAGAAATCACATGCATGCAAATGGTACCAAATTCTTGCCCGATAAGTAACCTCTATTAATATAGGCTCGCTCAGTGTAAAATCAATTAGGACTTATTTGTCACGACCCGGATTTCCCACCCTCGGGAGCCGTGATGGCGCCTACTAGTGGAATCTAGGCAAGCCAAACCTTAATTACCTTTTTCATTAACACGTTACCTCATTTAACAATTATCAGCAATCGCATGCAAACAATGAAATTTAATAATAAAGCGGAAGTCTTAAATTGCAGGAAAAAAAAACTGAATAGAGCTGCGGAAAATTCAACATAAGCCTCTACCCAAGACTGGTGTCACAATACTCACGAACTACTAAGAGTACTAAATACAATCGTCTGAAAGAAAACACAACTATTTGTCTCGAGTACAATGAGATAACAGACTGCAATAATAGATAGAGGAGACGTCGGGCCTGCGGACGCTTGCAAGGCTACCGCGGTATCTCGCTGGACTGAAGGCCTGATCCTGCACTACTGCTGCTATCTGAGACCTGGATCTGTGCAAAAGAGCACAGAATGTAGCATCAGCAAAACCGACCCCATGTACTGGTAAGTGCCTAGCCTAACCTCGGCGAAGTACTGACGAGGCTAGAACCAGACTACCAAATAAACCTGTGCAGTTCAAATAAATATGTACATATATACAACAGATAAGAAAGATAGGGAGAAAAAGATTAATTAAAGGAAGGGGAACATGTTGTGGGGAGATAACAGTTTCATATAAGAAATCTCAATAAGGAAAAGAACAACAAAGCCAGCATACCAATAAGGACAAGAAATCACAAACTTGCACGGCATCACCCTTCGTGCTTTTACTCTCGTCCTCACTATGCAATGTATAATGTAATCAATGTAAATCATGACACATCATCACCCTTCGTGCTTTTACTCTCGTACTCACTATGAAATGTTTAATGTAATCAATGTAAATCATGGCACGGAATCACCCTTCGTGCTTTTACTCTCTTTCCTCACAGTATAATCAATGAGTATCGGTACAGAATCGTACGCCGTACGGCACGACATCACGCTTAGCGCTTTACACTCTTTCCTCACAATATCAAACAATGCACGGCATCACCCTTCGTTCTTTATCACTCTTCCTCACCCAAACAACAATCACAAACAAGGGCAAGGGAATGAACAAAATAGAACAATATCAAACAATATACGGCATCACCCTTCGTGCTTTATCACTCTTCCTCACAATATCAAACAGTGCACGATATCACCCTTCGTGCTTTATCACTCTTCCTCACAATATCAAACAGTGCACGATATCACCCTTCGTGCTTTAACACTCTTCCTCACCCAAACATCAATCACAAACAAGTTCAAGGGAGTAAACAGAATAGAAATAGAAATCCCGGCAAGGGAACATCAATTAAAAAATTAAATCTCGGCAAGGGAACAATATCAACAATTAAATCCCGGCAAGGGAATAATATCAAACAATGCACGACATCACCCTTCGTGCTTTATCACTCTTCTTCACAATATCAAACAGTGCACGGCATCACCCTTCGTGCTTTAACACTCTTCCTCACCCAAACATCAATCACAAACAAATTCAAGGGAGTAAACAGAATAGAAATAGAAATCCCGGCAAGGGAACATCAATTACACAATTAAATCCCGACAAGGGAACAATATCAACAATTGTATCCCGGCAAGGGAACAATAACTGTAATCTCAACATCCCAACAAGGGAGACAATATCAAAAGCAACAATGACCCGGAAAGGATATATTTTAGTAGCTCTTTCTCTTTCTTTAACTTTTATTTCATATTTCACTCTATTACTTTAGCCAATGCTACAAAGGATTCAATTATCTCGCATACCTTCATCATTCGTGTTACAATCTGAGCCAATGCTCCAAAGGACACAATTATCGCATACATCTTCATCGTTCGTGTTACAATCTGAGCCAATGCTCCAAAAAAGTTTAAAGATTACAATTTCCTTCACAACATATAGAAATCATCAATTAATCATAGAAGTTACCACAAAATCAGAATGTTCACAATATAAGGACTCACGATCATGCTAGAAACCAATATATAGATACTCATCACCATGCCCATACATCGTTTTTGACAATTAGCAAGTAGAAAATTATACTCAACTCCTATTCCCTTAAGCTAAGGTTAGACCAGACACTTACCTCGGGTCCAAAGTATAGCAATCAACCCTCTAACACCGCCTTTCCTTTAGGATTCAACTCTATAATGGTAGTATCTAGATATATTAAACTCAAGTATATCGATAAGGATTCAATGATTCAACTACATAGCCTAATTATCAATTTCCTAGCATTCTTTCAAAATTATCAAAATTCGACCTCGGGCCCGCTCGCTCGGATTCTTGTAATTCTCGAAGGGAACACTCACCCAAAGCCTAAGGATCATTATTATACGATTTTCACTTGATTTCATGGCCAATTCACAGAAAATTCTAAAGTTGTCACAAGTTCTAGGTTACTACCCATTTTTTTGAATTTTTGCACTAGGTTATGTGGTTAATTAAGCTAAGATGCACGCATGAAACTAATTTCCGGTTGGAATTCACTTACCTTATATGACCTGGTTGAAAGCTCTTAAAAATGGTGGAAATCGCCTAAGGAGGAAGATATAAATGAGGAAAATGGGTTTAAAACCCATATTTAAACTCATTGCCTGAATAGTGATCGCACCTGCGATGCCTGGGACCGCACCTACGGTCTCGCACTTGCGGAGTTGGGCTAGGGGTATGGGATCGCACCTGCGATGTGGAGACCGCACCTGCAGGAAATGCTCCGCACCTGCGATGGCTGGCCAGGACAATGGTGTTCGCACCTACGATGCCTGAGACCGCGCCTGCGGTCTCGCACCTGCGATGCTGGGAAACCGCACTTGCGGTCACACCAGAGCAGGTGCACCAGCAGCCTTGTTTGCTGGTTTTTTTTAGCCCCGTTAGGTGCCGGAAGGCACCTGGGCCCACCCGAGCCCTAGTCCAAATATACCAACGAGTCCCAAATCATAATACAGATTCACTCGAGCCTTCAGAACACTCAAAACAACGCTAAAACTCGAAATCACACCCCCAAACCTCAAGAACCAAACTTAGGAATTTTAATTTTTCTAAATTCGCTAACAATGTGCCGATCTGAGCTATACAACTCAGAGTGATACCAATATTCACAGATAACTCACACAATATCCTACGAACTTTCCCGTGCGATCAAATCGCCAAAACAACATCATACACATCGAATTAGGCCTCAAAATCCATGAATTCTATTAAATTTCATAAAACATCAAATTTTCCATTTTTTTAAGTCCGAAACACGTCAAACGACATCCGATTTCAACCAAACTTTACAGAAGGTGCTTAAACCATATATACGACCTGTACTGGGCGCCAGAACCAAAATACGGACCCTATACCATCACTTTCTAATAGACTTCATTTTCAGTTTCCTTAAATATTTTCAGAAAAAAATTTTACTCAAAAATTTATTTCTAGGGCTTGGGACCTCGGAATTCGATTCGGGGCATACGCCCAAGTCCTGTATTTTTGTACGGACCCTCTGGGACCGTCAAATAACGGGTCCGGGTCCGTTTACCCAAAATATTATCCGAAGTCAAATTTATTCATTTTAATATCAAATCTTAGCATTTTTCACAGAATCTCATATTTAAGCTGTCCGGGTACGCACCCAGACTATGCACGCAAATCGAGGCAAATAAAAATAAGGTTTTCAAGGCCTCGAAAGTGCGGAATGGGAAATAGAACAGGTGATGACCCTTTGGGTCGTCACATTCTCCACCTTTAAAACAACCGTTCATCCTCGAACGGACAAAAGAAGGAAGTACCTGAGTCGGGAAATAAATGAGGGTAACGGCTCCGCATATCGGACTCGGACTCCCAGGTCGATGCCTCAGGAGGCTGACCTCTCCACTGAACACGAACAGAAGGGAAGCTCTTGGATCTCAACTGACGAATCTGCCGGTCTAGAATAGCTACCGACTCCTCCTCATAAGATAAGTCCTTGTCCAACTTGACAGTGCTGAAATCTAACACGTGGACTGGATCACCGTGATACCTCCGAAGCATGGACACATTAAAAAAGAAATTGGATGCACGACTGATAAGCTAGGTGGTAATGCAAGTCTATAAGCCACCTCTCCCACTCGACCAAGAATCTCAAACGGGCCAATGAATCTAGGGCTAAGCTTGACTTTCTTCCCAAATCTCATCACGCCCTTCATAGGCGACACTCGGAGCAATACTCGCTCACCAACCATGAAAGACACATCTCGAACCTTGCGATCTGCATAACTCTTTTTCCTGGACTGAGCTGTACGAAGCCTATCCTGAATGATCCTGACCTTGTCCAAGGCCTCCTGAATCAAATCTGTACCCAACAACTGAGCCTATCCCGGCTCAAACCATCCAACCGGAGATAGACACCGCCTACCATATAAATCCTCATAAGGAGTCATCTGGATACTCGACTGATAGTTGTTGTTGTAGGAAAACTCTGCTAAAGGCAAGAACTGATCCCAAGATCCTCCGAAGTCAATAACACAAGCTCGGAGCATATCCTCCAATATCTGAAGAGTCCGCTCGGACTGCCCATCCGTATGAGGATGAAATGCTGTGCTCAACTCCACCTGGGTGCCTAACTCTCGCTGAACTGCTCCCCAGAAACGCGAGGTAAACTGCATGCCCCGGTCCGAAATGATAGATACCGGCACACCATGGAGGCGAACAATCTCCCGGATATAGATCTCGGCTAACCTCTCGGATGAATAGGAGACTGCCACAGGAATGAAATGCGCTGACTTGGTTAGCCTATCAACAATGACCCAAGCTGCATCGAACTTCTTCCGGGTCAACAGAAGTCCAGTAACGAAGTCCATAGTGATCCTCCACCACTTCCACTCGGGAAGCTCAATCCTATGAAATAAACCACTAGGCCTCTGATGCTCATACTTAACCTGTTGACAATTCAAACACCGCGCCACATATGCCACAATATCCTTCTTCATTCTACGCCACCAATAATGCTGCCGCAAATCCTGATACATCTCCGCGGCGCCCGGATGAATGGAGTACCGGGAACTATGGGCCTCATATAAAATCAACTCTCGAATCCCATCAAAATTGGGCACACAAACTCGCCCCTGCAATATCAAAACACCATCATCATCTAAGTCCACCTTCTTGGCACCTCCGCACTGCACCGTGTCTCCAAAGACACATCATCAAACTTCTGATCACGGATACGCTCTAATAATGAAGAACGAGCTACCGTACAAGCCAACACTCGACTAGGCTCAGAAATATCCAACCTTACAAATCGATTGGCCGAAGCCTTAACATCCAAGGAAAGCGGTCTCTGACTGACCGGAATAAAAGCAAGACTGCCCATGTTAGCTGACTTCCTACTCAAAGCATCAGCCACCACATTGGCCTTCCCCGGGTGATATAAGATGGTAATATAATAATCTTTCAACAACTCCAACCACCTCCTCTACCTCAAATTCAACTCCTTTTGCTTGAACAAGTAATGAAGACTCTTATGATCCGTGAACACCTCACACGCCACGCCATACAGATAGTGCCTCCAAATATTCAATGCCTGGACAATGGCTGCCAACTCCAAATCATTCACTAGATAGTTCTTCTCATGAATCTTAAACTGTCTCGAAGCATAAGTAATGACCTTGCCATCCTGCATCAATACTGCACCAAGACCAATACGGGAAGCATCGCAATAGAATGTATAAGTCCCTTAACCTGTGGGCAAAACCAATACCAGTGCCGTAGTCAGAGCTGTCTTGAGCCTCTGAAAGCTCGCCTCACACTCATCCGACCATCTGAACTGGTCACCCTTCTGGGTCAACCTGGTCATTAGGGCTGCAATAGACAAGAACCCCTCCACAAACCGATGATAGTAGCCTGCCAATCCCAAGAAACTCCGAATCTCTGTAGCTGATGTGGGTCTAGGCCAGTTCTTGACTGCCTCAATCTTCTTCGAGTCAACCTGAATACCCTCTGCTGACACGACATGACCCAGGAATGCAACTGAACTCAACCAGAACTCACACTTCGAAAACTTTGCATATAGCTGGCTGTCTTCAGAGTCTGAAGAACCACTCTGAGATGATGCTCGTGCTCCTCCTGACTACGTGAGTATATCAATATATCATCAATGAAGACTATCAAGAACGAGTCTAAATAAGTCCTGAACACTCGGTTCATCAAATCCATAAAAGCTGCTGGGGCATTTGTCAACCCAAACGACATGACTAAAAACTCGTAATGCCCGTACCGAGTGCGGAAAGCTGTCTTAGGGACATCAGATGCCCTAATCCTCAACTGATGGTAGCCAGATCTCAAGTCTATCTTTGAAAATACCTTAGCATCCTAAAGCTGATTGAACAAATCATCAATCCTCGACAGTGGATACTTATTCTTGATTGTAACCTTGTTCAATTGCTGGTAATCAATGCACATCCTCATCGAACCATCTTTCTTCTTGACAAACAATACTGGAGCACCCCAAGGAGAAACACTAGACCTAATGAAACCTTTACCCAACAAATCCTGTAACTTCTCCTCCAATTCCTTCACAATACTGATATCGAGATATGATGCTTGAAGACCTCATAATTACCCAAAATAACGTGCCTCATCTAACGCCACCTGGAGTGACGCCTACCTGGTAAGATAAGGCTCCATAATTATAGCACGAATTTAGCAAATAACGCACAGATGGTTAATTACTTTATTTATTTATTTATTTATTAATTAATTAATATTATTATTATTACTCTTATTTTTTTATACATAATTTTTTAACAAGCATGACTTCCTACCAGTACTTATAGTAAAAAGAAACAGAATTTAATTCACAAGGGAGAATTTAAACACAAGAATTTCCATCACAAGGATCTCATCCTTACATAACTTCCACCGCGGCTCGAGGTCCGGTCCAAATATACCAAATCATTTCAACAAGCGAGGATCTCGTCCTCGATTTTGAATCACTTGTAATATGCATATCGTGCCACTCGCAACATTCCATTTCCTCCATTTAAATATTTTCCGTTAAGCAAAATTTCAACACGCGATGGTAAACACAGTTAACCCCACATAATTTCTCAATAAAAGTATTCACATAAGTAGATTTTTGAGTTACGACGCTCGACCGAAAGAGGAGCATATTAGAAGAATTTTACTAGATGAGCATAGTCGAATTAAGTCCAGAAAATCATTACTTTATAACAATTAGAGATTATTCTTTTAGTGAAATCATTTAATGTAACGACCTCATCAATACCATAGAAAATATATCAACAGACTGAGTCTCCACCTCTAGGAATCTAACCTCCACTTCCGACTTTCTGACTCCTTTTTTTTCCTAGGTTGTCATGTAGTTAAGGTGTAGCTGCAATGGGGCACGTAGCCTGAGTGCTCTGATGAAATATGACTCTCCCAAGTCGCAATTTCTACCACCAACCGACATAAAGTATCAACCTGTCCTGAGTTCGTCCGAAATTCCCAACTTTTTACATTCCAAACCAAAATTGATATGACACGCGGCCTCGCAATCTATTCCTTGGCAGTGGACTTCCCCCACGTGGCACGAAGTCATAGGTCACAATACCTGATAATCCACGATGTTAAACTTCACAACTCATATAAATCAACCCCGTTGCCTTACACTTATTCCCATCGTATACTTCACGGAAGCGGTCAAGAAAATATTTTTATATTCAAAAGGTATACCACTGAAATGGAGTGGAACTTGTTCGGTAACTTGTCCAACCTCAATAAACGGACTAGTGCATCCTTCAACCATGGAGTAGCTGTAAATCCTTCCGGAGCTTGGACTAGTCCAACATATACTGACTGAGTAAGCGCTGATGTTCGAGCTTTAGACTGCGCTTTGCTGCTGTCTATTCCCTTGATCGTAGCTGTCACTGGTGCTTCATCTCTAGTTTGGTTGTAGACGCTTCGTGTGCTGCTGAGATTAGTGAGAGGGCAAGAGTATACAAGTTCAATCATCAATGATAGAATAAATTCGCACGATGGAAATGAAGAAATGTGGAGTTATTCCTAACTTTGCATCCTCTGGGGGATAAATACAGACGTCTCCGTACCGATCCCTCAGACTCTACCAAGTTGTTCGTGAGTTGTGAGACCTAAGCAACCTAGAGCTCTGATACCAACCTGTCACGACCCGAATTTCCCACCCCAGGGAGCCGTGATGGCGCCTACTAGTGGAAGCTAGGCAAGCCAAACCTTAATTACCTTTTTCATTAACACGTTACCTCATTTAATAATTATCAATAGTCACATGCAAATAATGGAATTTAATAATAAAGAGGAAGTCTTAAATTGCAGAAAAAAAAACTGAATAGAAATGCGGAAAATTCAACATAAGCCTCTACCCAAGACTGGTGTGACAATACTCACGAACTACAAAGAGTACTAAAAACAATCGTCTGAAAGAAACCAAAACTGTTTGTCTCGAGTACAATGAGATAACAGACTGAAATAATAGATAGAGGAGACGCGGGGCCTGCAGACGCTTGCAAGAGTACCATAGTATCTCGCTGGACTGAAGGCCTGCTCCTGCACTACTGCTGCTATCCGAGACCTGGATTTGTGCGAAAGAGCATAGAGTGTAGCATCAGCACAACCGACCCCATGTACTGGTAAGTGCCTAGCCTAACCTCGGTGAAGTAGTGACGAGGCTAGAACCAGACTACCAAATAAACCTGTGCAGTTTAAATAAATATGTACATATATACAACGAATAAGAAATATAGGGAGAAAACGATTAATTAAAGGAAGGGGAACATGCTGTGGGGAGATAACAATTTCATATAAGAAATCTCAATAAGGAAAAGAACAACAAGCCAGCATACCAATAAGGACAAGAAATCATAAACTTGCACGGCATCACCCTTCGTGCTTTTACTCTCGTCCTCACTATGCAATGTATAATGTAATCAATGTAAATCATGGCACGACATCACCCTTCATGCTTTTACTCTCTTTCCTCACAGTATAATCAATGAATATCGATACAGAATGGTACGTCATATGGCACGACATCACCCTTCGTGCTTTACACTCTTTCCTCACAATATCAAACAATGCGGCATCACCCTTCGTGCTTTATCACTCTTCCTCACCCAAACAACAATCACAAATAAGGGCAATGGAATGAATAGAATAGAACAATATCAAACAATGCACGATATCACCCTTCGTGATTTATCACTCTTCCTCACAATATCAAACACTGCACGACATCACCTTTCGTGCTTTAACACTCTTCCTCACCCAAACAACAATCACAAACTAGGGCAAGGGAGTAAACAAAATAGAAATAGAAATCACGGCAAGGGAACACCAATTAAACAATTAAATCCCGGCAATGGAACAATATCAACAATTAAATCCCGGCAAGGGAACAATATCAAACAATGCACGACATCACCCTTCGTGCTTTATCACTCTTCCTCACAATATCAAACAGTGCACGACATCACCCTTTGTGCTTTAACACTCTTCCTCACCCAAACAACAATCACAAACAAGGGTAAGGGAGTAAACAGAATAGAAATAGAAATCCCGGCAAGGGAACATCAATTAAACAATTAAATCCCGGCAAGGGAACAATAACCGTAATCTCAACATCCCAACAAGGGAGACAATATCAAAAGCAACAATGACTCGACAAGGGTATATTTTAGTAGCTCTTTCTCTTTCTTTCACTTTCATTTCATAATTCACTCTATTACTTGAGCCAATGCTACAAAGGATTCAATTATTTCGCATACCTTCATCATTCGTGTTACAATCTGAGCCAATGCTCCAAAGGACACAATTATCGCATACATCTTCATCATTCATGTTACAATCTGAGCCAATGCTCCAAAAGTGTTTCCTTCACATATTCTTCACAACATATAGAAATCATCAATTAAGCATAGAAGTTACCACAAAATCAGAATGTTCACAATATAAGGACTCACGGTCATGCTAGACACCAATGTATAGATACTCGTCACCATGCCTATACATCATTTTTGACAATTAGCAAGTAGAAAATTATACTCAACTCCTATTCCCTCAAGCTAAGGTTAGACCAGACACTTACCTCAGGTTCAAAGTATAGCAATCAACCCTCTAACACCGCCTTTCCTTTAGGATTCAACTCCGGAATGGTAGTATCTAGACATATTAAACTCAAGTATATCAATAAGGATTCAATGATTCAACTACATGGCCTAATTATCCATTTCCTATCATTCTTCAAAATTATCAAAATTCGACCCCGGGCCCGCTCGCTCGGATTCTTGTAATTCTCGAAGGGAACACTAACCCAAAGCCTAAGGATCATTAATATACGATTTTCACTTGATTTTATGGCCAATTCACAGAAAATTCTAAAGTGGTCACAAGTTCTAGGTTACTACCCATTTTCTTGAATTTTTGCACTAAATTATGTAGTGAATTAAGCTAAGATGCATGCATGAAACTAATTTCCGGTTGGAATTCACTTACCTTATAGGACCTGGTTGAAAGCTCTTAAAAATGGTGGAAATAGCCTAAGGAGAAAGATGAAAAATGAGGAAAATGGGGTTAAAACCCGTATTTAAACTCACTGCCTGAACAGTGATCGCACATGCGATGCCTGGGACCGCACCTGCGGTCTCGCACTTGCGAGAAAAATCTCGCACCTACGGAGTTGGGCTGGGGGGTATGGGATCGCACCTGCGAAGTGGAGACCGCACCTGCGGGAAATGCTCTGCACCTGCGATGGCTGGCCAGGCCACTGGTGGTCGCACCTGCGATGCCTGGGACCGCGCCTGCGGTCTCGCACCTGCGATACTGGGCAACCGCACCTGCGGTCACACCAGAGCAGGTGCACCAGCAACCTTGTTTGCTGGTTTTCGTTAGCCCGTTAGGTGCCGGAAGGCACCTGAGCCACCCGAGCCCTAGTCCAAATATACCAACGAGTCCCAAATCATAATACGGACTCGCTCGAGCCTTCAGAACACTCAAAATAATGCAAAAACTCGAAATCTCACCCCCAAACCTCAAGAACCAAACTTAGGAATTTTAAGTTTTTTAACTTCGCTAACAACGTGCCGATCTAACCTATACAACTCGGAGTGATACCAATTTTCATAGATAACTTATACAAAATCCTACGAACTTGCCCATGCGATCAGATCGCCAAAACAACATCATACACATCGAATTAGGCCTCAAAATCCATGAATTTTATCAAATTTCATAAAACATCAAATTTTTCATTTTTTTAAGTCAGAAACACGTCAAACGACATCCGATTTCAACCAAACTTTACAGAAGGTGCTTAAACCATATATACGACCAATACCGGTCGCCGAACCAAAAGGCGGGCCCGATACCATCACTTTCTAATAGACTTCATTTTCAATTTCCTTAAATATTTTCAAAAAATAATTTTACTCAAAAATTCATTTCTCGGGTTTGGGACCTCGGAATTCTATTTCGGGCATACGCCCAAGTTCTATATTTTCCTACGGACCCTCCGGGACCGTCAAATAATAGGTCCGGGTCCGTTTACCCAAAATATTGAACGAAGTCAAATTTATTCATTTTATATAAAATCTTAGCATTTTTCACAGAAATCTCATATTTAAGCTTTACGATTACGCGCCCGGTCTGTGCACGCAAATCGAGGCAAATACAAATGAGGTTTTCAAGGCCTCGGAAGTGCGGAATGGACAATAGAACAGGTGATGACCCTTTGGGTCGTCACATTATTGATGGTTGTAGTGTGTCTAAGGAACGAGTGTGATATATTTAGGAATAGTGACTAACTCTCTTAAGCGCTTTAACACATCATATAATCAACTTTAAGAACATTTTTCTTCAACCCAACTTCAATTTTACAAGCAAGATTACTCCCAATTTTTTTTTCTTTTTCTTTAACCACTAGTTTAATTCACACTCACTAGCAAGGACAAATATTAATTTTTTTTTTCAACAATCTCTTTTACCATTACCACTGGTGGTGTATTTTTTACGATACAAGTTCACCTTTCTTTCTTTCCTTGGTTCCACTCAAAAGTCACCCAAGTTCCCTCCTAATTTTTTTTCTAGTGCTCATATTACAAGTTAAGTGCTTTAAGAGGTAGAATGATCAAAACAATATCAATTAAGGATAAAAGGGTATAGATTTGTAATGCGGGTGCCAAATAAAAGTCTATATGATAAAAAAAGCTAACTAGGAATAATTTTATTTGTGATAAGCAACACCGCTCAAAAAGAACAAAGAAGGGCTAAAATCATTTTTTAAACCGAGCAACATCTAGGAATTCACTTCAACTCACATGCCGGGAAAGCTCTAGATTCAAATGCAAAAACATGGAATACAAAAATCTCACCACACATGGCATTTGACTCACAAAGGACGATCCTATTCTGACTCTCAAAGCAACATAACTATTCACAGAGCCAAGAGATATTAAGAATCAAGCACAAAGGGAACATAAGTCGAGAAAACGAGATATAGGTGTCATAAAATATGCTATACAATTCATTCAAGCATCATGAACAATTTTATCACAAAGGAAAACTACTACACGTGCCAAAGCCTAAATATGCTACTATCAAACAAGTCAAAGGCACCTATAAATCTCATCATTCTTAAGCCTTTTATTTTCTAAACTCTAATCTACTTTAAAATATAAAAAAACTATCCAGGTTAAGCTACATCTCATAGAAAAGAAATGAGGCACAAAGAAAAATCATCGGGGATTATTATCACCTAAAGAAAACTAAAAAACATATTTTTGTTATATTCTATTTTTCAATTTTTTTTTTTAGACTTTAGTCCCTCAAGAAAACTATCTAGGAGATCCATCATTAGCAAAAATCCAATATTTTTCAAATTTTCTTTTTGATTTTCCATATTTTTGATTTTTTATATGATTAAGCTCATACTAGAATACTACATCACTATGCACTACACTAATACTTTCACTATCCTAAAATATGAAGCAAGAGGCTAACTATAAATAGAACAAAATGAATATAAATAAAAAATAAGAAGCTAACATGGTACTAATAAAATACTAGACAAACCACAGAGAATCTCCCATCCCACTCTTAAAAGAGTGCAGTCTCCCTAATGCACAAATAAAATAAAAATAATGCGGGTAGAGACTCCATGAAATGTCCAAGGCCAAAACAATAGCGGCTCACGGGGTACTCAGACTTTCACATGCATGGTCCTTTGTGTGGGCACCCTATACTTAATTCTAATAATCTAGCTTGATTTTGCACATCTTACGGCCTTGCTTCCTATGCTCATAATCCTACAAAATAAAAATAAACACTAAAAAAAGAAAAGAAATAAAAGTAATCAGTACAACTGGGTTGCCTCCCAACAAGAATATATTTAATGTTGCGGTACGACGCGAACCTCTTGCTCAAGCTAGATGCTTTCGCTTCTTCTTCCTATAACGATCTAACTGATCATTTTGAGCATTTGTATTCGGTTCGACGGTTTGAGGTCATGAGTAGCTTCGTATGGTGTATTATGACTTGCATGTATCGTCAGTTATGGTTTTTGTATTATTTGGGATTGATTTGGAAGGGTGATTCTCAATTTGGAAGCTTTAAGTTGGAAGAGTTGACCAAGTTTGAATTTTTTGTATTTGACATCGTATCCGAGTTTTGATGGTTTTGTTTAGTTTGGATGGTGATTTTGGACTTGGGCCCGTATTTTCATTTGGATGTTTCTAGAAGGTTTCGACACTATTTGGTAAAAGCTGGCAACTGAAGGTTTGGAAAGTTCATGGGTTTGACTGGGAGTTGAATTTGATGTTGTCGAGTTCAAATTATTGTTCTGGGAGTTGGAATAGATTTGTTATGACATTTGGAACGTGTGAGCAAAATTTGAGGTGATTCTGGGGTTGTTTAGACATGTTCGGTATAAGTTTGGAATTTGAAATTTTGAAATAGTTCATTAAGCTTGATTTGAGGTGCTATTTGTGATTTTGAAGTTATTATGTGTTAGTTGAGGCCTCGAGTAGATTTGTGTTAGGTTTTGGGACTTATTGGTAATATTTGGACGGGTCCCGAGAGGTTCGGGTGAGTTTTTGACAAGTTTTGGCGTTTTGGAACTTTGATAATTGATAATGTCCTAGAGATATAGAAGTTCTAAGGGAAATTTTGGAATGATGAGGCAAGGCCTCATGTGCGGACACAAACCCCAAGTGCGGTGGCAATGGCCAGTCCGCACTGAGGGCCGCAACAGGAAATCTGCAAGTTTGTTGGTCTGAATTCAGAAGCTTATATCTCTCAATATGAGGAATATATGGATGATCCAAAAACCAAAGTTGTAGCCTTGGAGTCTAGTTTTGAGAAAATCAAACCGTTTATTATTTGAATATTTGTACAAAAAGTTATGGTCATTTTAATGAAGGCTAGAAGTGCAGTCACTGCTGGATTGCGACCGCACAATATGGATTTCGTCCGCAAATGAAATACGGACCATACTAGGAAAAGTGCGGTCAGCACTGTGTGAGATCAGGTTTTTGTATATAAACGGGACTTTTGGGCTTTTATTTCATTCTACACCACTTTAGAGACTTAGGAACTCGATTTTGAGGGATTTCAACCTTGAACTTCATCTACAAGCTTGGGGTAAGTGATTCATATATATATATATATATATATATATATATATATATATATATATGAGATTTACATGAATCCATCACTAGATTTGACATAAAAACATGGGATTTAAGAAGAGAAATTAGGGGTTCTGTCAAAACGTTTCTAAAGATTCAACCTTTTTTGTTTGGGTTTGTTTCCCTTGGACTTATTTGATGATCTTAAGTTGCTTTTGGCTAGTTTCAAGCTGTTCGGAGGTCGATTCGTGTGGGATGAAATTTCTAGAGTATTGTTTGGCTTGCTCGACATTTGATTTGGCTTGCTTGAGGTAAGTATCCTATCTAAACATAGTTGAGGCACTAGTTTCCTGAGTTACTTGTGATACCGACATGTTGTGGGTGTGTATATGTGTGGGGGTTGAACCCATGTGCGAGTACAGGGGTATTTATCCATGTTCGGGATAGTGCTTAGGCTATGACATGCCTTGAATTGATTGATAAGCCTCACACTATGATGTATCTCCTATTTGTACCCCCTGTTGTGATCTATTTGAGCCATGTTTGAGGTTGCATAGAGGTTAATCTCCTGAATTAGCTTGATAGCTGCTATTTTGTGATGTATTCACCTGTTTTGACCTATGATATCACACTTACACCTTAAAGTGTCACCTATACCGGTACAGGATTATGAAATTTGATGTTCTTTGATCATGTACATGTATTCTTGCATATTTACTTCACGTGTGATATGGTCTGGACTGGTAGCATGTGAACATGCTGGGTGGATTGTGATATTGTGCATGTGACTATGCCGGGTGGATTGTGACTATTAGCATGTGAGTTGTCCGTGCAGTCTTTATATTATTAGCGCGTAAGTTGTCAGTGCAACACGTGAGTTGTCTGGGCGGATCCAGATATTGATATTATTGGCACATGAAGTGTCCTACAGTTGATATTATTAGCACATGAGTTGTAGGTGCAACACGTGAGTTATCCATGCAGCATGTGAGTTATCCGTGCAGCGTGTGGATACGGATCCATCCCCTAGGGTCACCCTCTCATATTTCTTTCTTGAAGGTGTATACGCAGATTGTGAGAAACTGATGGGTTTCTAGTTGATGTGAGCTCTGGGAGAGCTTGCTACTGGTTTGGTTTGATTACTGAAGATTCTGATGTGGTCCTGAGAGCCTTGATGTGATTTCTTATTTGGATCGAGTTACGCATCGCAACAGATTGATATTTGATTATTGCATTTATTCTTTATTTGCAACATTCCTTGGCCGTTTATCTAAATTATTTGCATATATTTCCTATATGCTTAATTTGTTGACTGAGTAGAGCACGTTAAAGATATTGTTTGCTCCAAGGAGATCTTATTTGAAATTTCATGATTCATTCATATTATTGTTCTGTACTTGTTGGAAATTAGTAATTATACATGTGATTGGCGAGTATAATTCTTTCTTCTATTACCCCGCCAAGGTTAGTTATGATGTTTATACTTATAATACACTTCTATACCTTGTGTACAGATCCGAGATCTGATGCTGTTGTGTACTGCAGGAGCCGATATTGAAGATGTACCTGATTTCCGTACATAGCTACCACTTGTCCTTAGTAGTGTTTAGATTTGCAATCTGATATGTATATTTCAAACAGATGTTGTATTCATTTCATACCAGCTTTGTAAAATCTAAGTCTTAGAAGCTCATGATTGGTACTACCAATCCTTTGGATCTTGTATAGAAATTCAGTTATTTTTACCCATTGATTCCTATTATCCTTGGTTGAGTTATGTTGAATGTTATTTGGCTTACCTAGCGGGTCGGGTTAGATGCCATCATGACTAGTTAGATTTTAGGTCATGACACTTCTTCCCATGGAGTTTTGCCTTCTTACGCACTCTGGGAGGGTCTCCTCTTTTCTCTCTGGTCCTTTTCTCTGTCACCTGTACACGCTCAACTTGCAACACCACCTCTTCTAACTCAACTTTTTCTTTCAAAACCACTGAAATTCACATCAGGACCTTGCTCCATCAAATTTGATTCTACCACAGCGATCATGCAAAAATTCTCATAATGCACGGGAAGTTTAAGTGCCTTATATACATTGAACATGGGTTCCTAGTCATGCACCCTCGTCTTCATATTACCTTCCCTTACATCTATAATTGCTCCACCAGTAGTAAAAAAATGATCACTCCAAAATAATAGGCACTTCCTCATCTTTTTTGTAGTCAAGAATAATAAAGTCATCAGGAAAAATGAACTTCCCACTCATATAGGCACATCCTCAATTATCTCGTCTAGCATTTCCAACGACTTATCTGCTAACTGTAAAATGATCGCAGTAGTTCTAGGGGCTCCCAATTTGAGTTGTTTGAAAATGGATAAAAGAATCAAATTAATACTTTCCCCCAAATTAAATAGGGCTCTACCAACCTCATATTTCTCAATGGCCAAGGAAATCATAAAACATCCGAGATCCTTTAGCTTTGGAGGAAGCTTACTTTGTACTCTAGAATAGTACTCCTCAGTAAGTGCAACTGTCTTAAATTCTGCATGTTTCCGCTTGTTAGCCACAATGTCTCTAAGTTACTTGGTATATTTAGGCACTTCCTACAACACTTCCACCAAAGACAGATTCACATGTACCTAGCTCAGAATATCCAAAAATTTCTTATACTTAGCATCATCTTTCTGCTTTTGCAGTCTTCGTGGAAAAAATGGTGATGGCTTTGCATCTATCTCTTGCCTTTGTTTATCATTCTTATTTTTTTCTTCTTTTATTGGCTTAACCACTATCTCTCTTTTAGGTATAGACTCTGGTAGGGGGAATCTCTTTATATTCTCTTCCACTTCTCAAGGTGATTGCTTGCACTAGTTCTATGGGATTTTTCTCAGTATCACTTGGGAGAGCTCCAACAGGTCTAATATTTTGACTGGAGAATAATTGACCGACTTGTATTTTCAAATTTCAAAAATTAGTCATGAGTTTTTGATTGTCAAGCAAGAGCATTTTCAACAATTCATTTGTGGTTTCCTCTACTTGTTGAGGTGGCTTTTGGGGCTGGTTGCAACTCTTTTAGGGTATACACTGATTTTGATTTGATTGTTTTCCACCCCATGTGAAGTTCAGGTGCTTTCTGCTACTCGGATTATACATGTTCCCTTATTGAGCATTTTGATTCATCGGGCCTCGACCTTGTTGTCCCACATATTAAATAGATTTTGGATTGACTTGGCACAGGTCACACATGTGACCTTCTCCACAAATCTCACAACATATAGCCATCTGTTGGACATACTACATCTGATGCATTTGATCCATTGCTATATTAGTCACCTGGTTTGTCAATGTAGCCATATCTTCCCTCATGGCTGAATTCTCTTCTAGCTCGAGTGCGCCTGCTACCCTCTCCTTTATCATTCTTCTCTGTTCTCCATCACCTTGATAGTTCTGATAATTCGCGGTGAAGTTGTTTAAGAGAATATGGATTTAAATATAAGGGTTTTCCATGCAACTCCCTCCACAGGGTGAGTCAAGATTCAATTTGGAAGACTCGTCTAATCCATCAACAAACGTATGACCCAACACCTCATCAGAGTGATAGTGATGTGTGAAATCTTTGAGCAGTTTCTTGTATATTTCCCAAGCTTAACACAGAGTCTCGCCATCCCATTGTTAAAATCCAAGAATCTGGCTCCTCAATGACTTAGTCTTCTTTCTGAGAGGAACTTGATAAAAAATTTCCTTGCTAGATCACGCCACGTGCGAATGGAGTTAGCTTGCTCCTTTTTCTACCATTCTTTCGCTTCCCTCGGTAGAGAAAAGGGAAACAAAGTCAGTATGACATTGTCCTTAAAAACATTCAGATAGTTGTAAGTATTTGTAATTTCCAAAAGTTCTCTATATGCCTCTGTGGATCTTCATGAGAGAGACCAAGAAATTTCCCTGTGGACTGAATAAGCTACACCATGTACTACTTAAGCTCAAAGCAACAAGTTATGCCAGGTTTTACAATAGCCTGAGTCATGTTTGCAAGATTAAGCCTTGCGGCCTCTACCACCAGTCACTCGTCATTTTATGCCATCTCTATTGGCTGTGGTTGGACTACGATACCCAACTCTACAGTTCTAGCTCTTGCTTCAGCCTTCCTCCTTAACTAATAGAGTAGTTTTTCAGGTTCAGGATCCAAACGAGGAAGGTCCTTCAAGCTTCCACTTATCCGTATTATTCAATGTGAACACCTGTAGAAGTAGAAACAACAAACAAATTAAAACTAAAAAATATAATGAATAAAAGCTTATTTCAGACAAGTAGCCAATCTCTAATTCCTCAACAACAACGCCAAACACTTGTTGGAGCCAACAGACACACAATTATATGCGATCGACAAGTAATAAAGTGATAAAAAGTATCATTTTCACGAGGATTTATGATCAGCTACTGTCTAAACTAAACTAGTTACGAGTAGTTGAATCAACAGGAAGAACTCAATAGGATAGACTCTAATCCCATAACCCGGAATATCCCTATCTCATTGAATTTACTCTAAAGTGTTCGTTTGTTCTATTTGCACCCTTGTTCTCTTGCTTTCTTGTTAGTTATTCGTTCAAGTGATTTTGAGGAAGATGGTTGTGACTTTAAACTAACTAAACTGATTGAAAAAATTAATGATAAAGAGAATGCATTATCATCAAGAGCTTTAAAGCTTCCAGTAGTAAAAGAAGTTCGAGGTTCCGAATCAGAAGTTATCCACCAACCATCAAATATTCAGATGCATTTATTTTATGTCTGTAAAAAAAATCAAAATCATCAACAAAGATAAAATTGTTCCAAAGCTTCGACAACATACATAAAAGATAAAAAATATAACGATCTTGAAAAAGGTTAAATATAGAGATAAAGGTATCAATATATGAGAAAAGTTATAAACTCCAGCATAGTATGCTGGGGTTTCACCTTTATTAGCAAAAAAACCCAATATATTATGCTGAAGTTGAATTTGTAAGGAAAATTTTGACCTCCCAGACATTTTACTAGATTCTTACTTGCCAAAGCTTCGAAATCCAGCAAAGATTGTTGGAGTTGTCCGCGTTTTAGTTGATTTTTGAACTCCAAGATAGTATATCGAGGTTTCACTTGTCAAATCTTTAAACTCTAGCACCGATTGTGTCACGACCCAAAACCACCAAACGGTCGTGATATCGCCTAACTTACTTGCTAGGTAAGACAATCATAACAAAAGAAAAATATAAATACCGAATTAGCAGAAATAGTACAAGTCTAAGGCCAATTAACATAAACAACAACGTCGATACATAAAAAATCCCCCAAAACTTATAAATACAGAGGCATGAGCTTTAAAACGGAAATACAAGCTTGAAATACCAGATAACAATACTGTCTTAATGAAAGACAACAGTACAAAATGAAAAGAGATGCCAAGACCGCGGTTGATATGTAGCTATACCTCGTCTCTCCAAGATAACTCAACAACAAGTCTCAACTACTGGTGGTTCGATCCAACACCTACATCTGCACAATTAAGTGTAGAGTGTAGCATGAGTAGAACCGACCCCAAGTACTCAACAAGTATCATAACTAACCTCGGCGAAGTAATATAAGCAAGAGTTATAAATGATACTCGCTAATCATCTGTACAACTCATAATTCCAACAAGTACCGAATAATGATATTACAAAGTCATGAATCACAGATCGAAACCACCTTGGTGCACACAATAACTTAACGTAGTCTGCTCAGTCAACAATCCAACATATAAAGAAGATATGCAAATAAATCAGGTAAATAACCAAGGATATTGCAAGTAAAAATTAAATGAAATAACCAAATCAATCACTGGCCAACTTTACCGCAGAATCTTAATAACCGAACCAAATCACTAATCAGCTTTCCTCAAACTGCGTTTACACCATCAAGAAGAAACATGAGAGGGTGACCCTAAGGGAATGGATCCATATCCACATTCTATATGACGTAGTCATATGCAATCCATCTGTCATGGTCACATGCTCAATATCACAAACCGCTCGGTGTGGTCACAAGCTCAATATCACAATCCGCCCAGCGTGGTCTTAGGCTCAATATCACAATCCGCCCGACGTGGTATCAATATCAAAATTCGCCCGAAGTGGTCACACGCTCAATATCATAATTCTCCCAGTGTGGTCACATGCTCAATATCACAATCCGCAAGGCGTGGTCACGTGCTACCTGTCCAATCCATATCACACAAAAATAGATATACAAGAATACATGTACATGATCAATAACCATCATATTTCATACTCCTAGACTGGTATAAGTAACATGCTAAGGTGTATGCATGTGCAAAATGTGATATCATAGCTCAAATCAGGCAAATACATAACAAAAATAGCAATTATCGGGTTTAATCGGGATATTAACCTCTATGTAACCTCAAACATGGCTCAAATAGTTCACAACAAGGTTACAATTATAAGAACCATCACAACATGAAGCTTAGCAATCAATTCAAGGCATATCATAGCCTAAACACTACACCGAGCATGAAAAATACCCCAGTGCATGTACATGGGCTAAAGCCCACACATGTACGCCATAGCATGTAGCTATCACTAATAACTCAGGCACCTAGAACCTCAGCCAAGTTTAGGTAAAATACTTACCTCAGGCAAGCCAAAACATCTGGACGGCTCGAATCTAGCCAAAATAACTTAATATCACCCATAAAAGCCATATGAGACAATTCCAAATGATAAAACTAAGATCATGAATCAATTACGCAAAGTCAACCCAAAAACTCACCACGATCCCACACCATGGAACCAAAAAAAACTCACAAATTCCGAACACTCATTCTGGTACGAGTCCAAATATACGTGATTCATCCAAATCCAACCTCAAATCGACCCTCAAATCATCAATTTATACTTTAGAAAAGTTTTTACTAAAATCCCCAATTTCTTCACTTAGATTCTTCAATGAAATTCTAAATTCAAGGTTGGAATCATTAATAATAAATAAATTCGAGTAAAAAACACTTACCCTAACTCAAATCATAAAAATCTCCTCTAAAATCGCCAAAATCTGAGCTTTATATCTCATAATATGTTAAAATGCTTATAACCCCAAAAAATAGAGTACGTAAGGTCTACCCAGGCATACCTTGGTCCCGTGATTTTGAAGCACATTCAAACACCGCCTTATAAAATCCCTACGCAAACGCGTGATCCCGGCCTCAAACGTGATGCACACACATGCTGAGCTTATGCGAATGTGGTCCTCCACTCGCGATCGCGAAGGCTAAAAGCCTGACGCCCCAACCAGCCTCTCCTTCTACGCGAATGCGTCCCCCAATTCGTGATCGCGAAGTTCACTGCCTCCCCAAGCTTCGCAAATGCGATCTACCCTAAGCGAACACGATGAAAAAACACACCTGCCATCAAATTGCCCTCCACGAATGCAACTGCTTTGTCGCAATCGCGATGAAGAAAACCAGATATCAGAAACGAGCAATTCAAAACATGGTAAAATTGTCCCAAAACCACAGATCGCACCCCAATACAATCCTAAGAAACTAATGAAGTTTTAATTTCCAAAACTCATGTCAAACCATATCAAATCTACTCGAGATGGCCTCAAATTTTGCATGAAATTCCTAAATGATACAATTGACCTATTCCAACTACTGGAACTAAAATACAAACTTGATATTAACAAATTCAACTCTCGGTAAAACCTATCAACCTTCCAAACCTTCAACTTTCCAACTTTGATCAATTCAAGCCAAAATGGCCTAGGAACCTCCAAATACGAATCCAGACATATGCCTAAGTACAAAATCACCATACAAATATATTGAAACCATCAAATCACTATTTCAGAGTTTTTTACAAAAAAGTCAAACTCTGATAAACTCTTATAGTTAAGCATCCAACGTGGAGATTAAGTGCCCCAATTAAATCCCAGACTTCTTCGAAACCAAACTAACCACCCTGAAAGGTCCTGTAATCACAAATAGACATATGTAAAGCATCAAATAGGGGAAACGTGGCTAAAATACTCAAAACGACCGGCCCGGTCGTTACATTCTCCCCCTCTTAAACAAACATTCATCCTCGAACGAGTCTGGGATCATTCCTGGAGTCCCAAAAAGGTGAGGATATCTGCTTCGCATCTCCTGCTCTGTCTCCCAAGCAGCCTCCTCGACTGGGTAACCTCTCAACTAAACTACCAATGCTATATTCTTTGACCTCAACTTTGAAACATACCAATCCAAAATGACCATCGGCTCCACATCATATGTCAAATCCCCATCCAACTGCGCCATGCTGAGGTTCAATATATGTGAAGGATCCCCATATCACTTTTCCAGCATAGAAGCATGAAACACTGGGTGAACTCCCGGTAGACTAAGTGGCAAGGCAAGTCTGTAGGCCACCTCTCTGACTTTCTTAAGCACCTCAAAAGGACCAGTATACCTAGATTTCAACTTGCCCTTCTTCCCGAACTTCATCACACCCTTCATGGGAAAAACTCTGAGTAGAACTTTCTCATCCACCATATATGCTACCTTACGAGTTTTCTTGTCAGCATAACGCTTCTGCCTGGACTGCACTGTACGAAGATGATTTTGAATAAACTTCACCTTCACCAAAGCATCATGGACCAAGTCAGTGCCCAACAACCTAGCCTCCCTAGGCTCAAACTAACCAACTGGAGAACGACATCGCCTCCCATATAAGGCCTCATAGAGAGTTATCTGGATACTCTACTGATAGATATTGTTATAAGAAAACTCTACTAACGATAGAAACTGATCCTATGATCCTCCAAAATTAAATACACATGAATCAATTGGCTAAAGCCTAAACATCCAATGCTAACAGCCTCTCCCTAACTGAAACATAAGAAAGATTCCCCATGCTCTCAGCCTTCCTACTCAAAACATCGGACACCATATTGGCCTTCCCCGAATGATAAATAATGGTGATATCATAGTCCTTTAGCAGTTCTAACCACCTCTGTTGCCTCAAGTTTAGATATTTTTGCTTGAATAAGTGTTGGAGACTCTTGTGATCTGGGAACACCTCACAAGACATGCCGTAAAGATAATGTCTCCAAATCTTGCAAGTATGAACAATTGTTGTTAACTCCAAATAGTGAACAAGTTAGTTCTTCTCATGGGGCTTCAAATGACTTGAAGCATAAGGAATAACTCTACCCTTATGAATCAGCACACATCCAATGCCAACACGTGAATCATCACAATAGACTGTATAAAAACTCGACCCCGAATGTAAAACCAGAATTTGGCGTTGTAGTCAAGGCAGTCTTGAGCTTTTGAAAAAAGCTCTCCTCACTCTTATCAACCCACCTGAATGGGGAACCCTTATGCGTTAATCGAGTTAATGGAGCTGCTGTAGATGAAAACCCCTCAACAAAAAAGTGATAGTTCCCAGCCAACCCGAGGAAACTCCAGATCTCAGTAACAGTTGACGGTCTAGGAAAACTCTAAATTGCCTCAATCTTTTTTAGATCCAACTTAATCCCCTCATTGATCACCACGTGGCCCAACAATGCCACCGAGACTAACCAAAGCTCGCACTTGGAGAGTTTGGCATATAGCTTATTCTCCCTCAAAGTCTGGAGCACGATCCTCAAATACTGCTCATGATCCTTCCGGCTACGAGAATAAACAAATATATCATCAATGAAAACTATAATTAAGGAATCAAGATAGGTTTAGAAATTGTTGATCAAGTTCATAAAAGTTGCCGGGGTATTGGCCAGCCCAAAATACATCACCAGAAACTCATAGTGACCATAACGGGTCCTGAAAGTCGTCTTTGAAATATCTGTAGCCCGGATCTTCAACTGATGATACCCCTATCTCAAATCAACCTTCGAGAATAGCCTAGAACCCTGAAGTTGATCTAAAAAATCATCAATGTGTGATAGTGGGTACTTGTTCTTGATAGTAACCTTGTTCAATTGCCTGTAGTCAATGCACATACTCATAGAACCATCTTTCTTTTTCACAAATAGTACCGATGCACCCCAAGTGAGATATTAGTCCTGATGAAACCCTTATCAAGTAACTCCTATAATTGTTCCTTCAACTCCTTCAACTCCACTAGTGCCATGTGATATGGTGGAATAGAGAGTTCCCGACACCAATAATTGCTGAACTGGGCAGCCTATTGTGGTGGGTGAGCTGCGTCTACCTATCTATCAGAACTGCAGCACAACATGCATCGTCCACAAATAAAAAGGATGTCAGTACAAATAAAGTACTGAGTATGTAAGGCAGGAAATCATAAGTAAGAACAGTAATGTAAACAGGGATAAAGAATATACAACCTGTAACATCTGGGGTACCTCTGAGGGCTACTGACATGAAATGCATGATACATACATATATATACATAAAATTTTAAAGCATACGCCTCTGTAGGCATCATCATCATCATATCGTACCCGATCATAATAGGCTCGGTAAAAACATACCCGGCCATCATAAGGCTCGGTAGAACCGTACCCCGCCACATGGAGCTCAGTAAAACCCAACTGCTCAGTGGTTGCACAATAGGTGTCATACCCGACCGACTATACCGTGGCTTATTAGAGTAAAATAGATACATATATATAATACATACTGGACTCATCGGAATCACATTTTGAACCTTTCGGAATGACGTAAGGTCAGCATTCTTCGTACACATTATTAGGACTAACCCTTCATCATGAATCTTATAAGAATCAGGAAGTACCAACAATATTGATAACATAAGAATAAGAGAAGCAACCTCAACACCAATTGTTCTATAAGAAGGGCAACAATGTAAGTACTTCTAGCTTCTAAGAGTAGAGTATCTTTGGAAGCTCGTTCATTACATTATGTACAATAAGAGTCGTGAAAAAGAAGGAAAGGGATAGACTCACATACCCTATATACTCTGCCCAACCTCAAGCTATGCAAATGTCATGACTCCTTAGTCTACAATAAGAGAAATGATACGATCATTATCGTTTAAGCGTCGTAACTATTATATATCGACCGCAACCTATTTTACGATGAAACAGACAACACCTACCCTATTTATATGAATTCCTACAAGTTAAAACAAACACCAAACATCCCAAACAACATAAAAAATAATCATACTAATCCTCCCAAAACAGTCCACCAACCACAACATTACTAACAAGCCTTTCGATAGATATCTCACAAGTTCTAGCTTCAACGACTTAGCCGTAACTTGGATAATCTTAAATACATGTAGGTTAATTACCTGTAAACATAAAGAAAAACTCCAATTTGACCTTAATTGAACACAAAATATCCCTCCTATGCTGCCACAAGAACAAGGAAGCGAAACTAGCAATCAATTAGGGGTTTTCAGCACTAGAATCACTTTAGAAGACTTGAAATCACCTAGGGTTGATATCAAAAACTTGAGGGAGTATTTACAGAACATGAACCACTTAAAAAAACCTCCCACACGAGATGGAACAACACAAAAATTAGCAACAACAAGAAGAACAAGAAACTTACTAGCGCCGACGGGATTCCCGACACTTGATTTGTGTTGTTTTCCCTTTGTCTGGGTCTTGGATCATGAGAGAACCTTGGGAGAGTGTTTTTAGGGTTTTAAGGTCTGAATATACTGACAAATAATGACCTAAAACGGGGTTGAGGCGTATTTTATATATATATATATATCTCAACCGCCTATGTGGGTCCCATAGAGAGCTGCTCGACGCAGTCTCCCGAAAATACGAATATCTCTCTACTCTGAGATCGTATCGAAGAATAGTTTAATGAGTTGGAAACTAGACTCATAGATATTCAATTTTTTGGTTAGATCACCCCATAATTCTATGTAAATTAGGAGAAACTCGTAGTGACATGTTAACTAAAGTTTAAGCAAACTTATGAATGTAAATTGCGACAACTTTTGTCGACTTTTGTTTCATAACTCGTTTGACTTCAAGACTTATGATACGTATATTATATGATTCAAGTACCTTAAAACGCGACCTCTTGACAATATTAAGCACCTTTAGTTTTACCCGAAAATATGAGTTATAACATCCTTGATTCGTTTAACTTCTAATACTTGTTAACCACTATTATACACCCTTGTATCATTTAAGACCAATAGGATTAACTTCTTATCATCTCAAAGATAATCTCTTTCCGGATCGATGTTGATAACTTATGACATGAACTAACGTACGTGAATATGAGTAGTAACAGTGGCATGCTCCATAAATCTAAAGGAAATACATATGGAAACTCCCTCACCATTGGAACCGACTCAAGTGTAGGAGTGTCAGCACTAACATCTCTCACGAAGGCCAAATACGCCAAACACCCTTTCTCAACCATCCACTGAGCCTTCAAATATGAAACCACTCTATTGGGAGTGTGACCAAGAGAACATCTCCACTCCAACCTAGGAAACCCCAAAATCACTAACGTCATGGACAGAGTATAACAATCAAGAATAACATGGTACAGAGATAGCCAATCCATACCCAAAATCACCTCGAAATCAACCATGCTGAGCAATAAAAGATTGACTCTAGTATCATAAACCCCCAATGGTAACCACACACAACCGATATACATGATATACCATAATAGAATCACCCTTCAGTGTAGATACATGAACAACCATATCTAAAGAATCACGATACATATCCAAATAACAAGCAAAATAGGTTGACATAAAAGAGTAAGTGGAACCAGGGTCAATTTACTAAAGAATCCTTGTGGCACACTGAAACAATATATGTGATAACGGTATCAAAAGCAACTGCCTCTGGCCTGGTGGGAAATGCATAGCAACGGTCCTGACCACCGCCTGACCGACCTCCCCCTCTAGGGCGACCTCGATGACTGAGCCCCACCCTTAGATAGCATTGCAAGTGGTCTAGCTGCAAGTGCTGATACCATAGGCTGCATGCTCTATTGTGGAACTCTACTCAAAATTCTAGGGCATTCCTTCTTGAGATGACTCAAGTCTCCACACTTGAAGCAACCCCTCCTATGAGACTGCTGACCTGATCACCCGAATAACTACTTGTGGAACCTTGAGAAGATGGAGCATGATAAGAAATCTGTGCCACTAACGCACTAATTGATGACTAAATTGGCGAGCACTGTATGAACCACAAGAAAACTGACAAGGCTACCTAAGAGGGCCTAAAAGGACAATCTCTGTTGCGTTAAGACTAACCTCCAGACGAGGCACCACTAAAACCACCTGCAACAAGGGGCTTCTTACCCTCCCACTCCTCCCGTTGAAGCCTCCGATTATGTTCCAAGTGCCTAGAAATATCAATCACCTGGTCAAACCTAGCATCCGTCTCAACCTCTCTAGCCAAACTGTAACATAAACCATAGTTGAGGCCAACGATGAACCTCTTTATCTTCTCCCTCTTAGTGGAACCAAACATACTGCATGACGTTCCAAATTCACAAATCTCATCTCATACTAGGTCACAATCATACCCTCCTGGCGGAGCTGCTCAAACTCCGTACACAACTCATATATGCGAGTCTGTGGGACAAACCTCTCTAAGAAGATAATTGAGAACTAATCTAAGTGGTGCTGCGCCAACTAGCCTGCCTGACTCATAAGTCCGCCACTATTTGTAGGTTGCCCTTATTAGTTGAAAAAGTAGTAAAAGCAACTACACTGGTGTCCATAATACCTGTTGTGCAAAGAATCCGATGACACCGATCCAAAAAACCTTGAGCATCCTCTAACTTCCCTCTATTGAACTCGTGAGGATCAAGCCTCTTAAATTGCTCCAATATCTTGTGCTCCTCATCAGACATAGATAGAGCAACTTTGGCCCGAGCAACAACAACTGGATGAACTGGTAACACCCCTGGTGTATGATAACCCTGAGATAGCTGCTCAAGTATACAGGTGCGAGAGTTTGGGCTCCTTCCCTAGCCTGTGTGGTAGCTGGTGTAACTGCTATCCTACTCACCGAGCTAAGATTGTGCACACGCTTAAGATCTTAGTAAGGCCTCCTGAAGACCAGGTATAATAATACATATCGTCGGTGCTGAGCTGGTCCCATTGGCTCAAAAGTATTCGTAACATGTTCCTCCACTAGAACGACTGCTGGTTCCATAGGTGCTGCTCTAGTTGTAGTGCGAGCCCCACCTTGGCCCCGACCTCTCGCGGCCCTGACTAGTCGTACTGGTGCCCGCCCGCCCGATCTGATTGAATGTGTCCTCACCATTTGTGATAGAATAGAAGAGTAAAGATTCAAAGCTTGAAATTAATAAATCTGCTCGACAAGAATACAAGAAAGTGAAGTTTTTCCTAATAGTTCGGTAGCCTCTCAAAGATAAGTAAAGACGTCTATGTACCGATCTGCAAGACTCTACTAAACTTGCTCATAACCCGTAGAACCTATGAGCCTAGAGCTCTGATACCAACCTATCACGACCCAAAACCACTAACCAGTCGAGATGGAACCTAACTCACTTGCTAGGCAAACAAAATATAAACATTGAATTAACAGAAATGGTACAAGTCTAAGATCTATTAACATAAATAATAGCACAATACATCACAATCCCCCAAAACTGGTAAATACAAAGTCATGAGATCTAATACAGAAATACAAGTCTGAAATACCAAATAACAATACTATCTGAATGAAAGACAACATTACAAAATGAAAAGAGACGCCAAGACCGCGGTCGAGATGCAGCTCTACCTCGTCTCTCCAAGATAACTCAGCAACTAGTCTTAGCTACTGGTGGCTAGGTACAACACTTGGATCTGTACAATTAAGTGCAGAGTGTAGTATAAGTACAAGAGACCCCATGTACTCAACAAGTATCATAACTAACCTCAACGAGGTAATAGAAGCAAGAATTATAAATGATACTCACTAATCACTTGTAGAGTTCATAATTCTAATAAGTACCGAAAAGTGATATGGACAAGTCATGAATCATAGATAGAAACTACCTTGGTGCACGCAATAACTTAACGTACTTCGCTTAATCAACAATCCAGCATATAAAGAAGATATGCAAACAAATCAGATAAACAACCTAGGAAATTGCAAGTAAAAATGAAACGCAATAACCGAATCAAACACAAGCTAACTTCTCCTCAGAATTTCAATAATCGAACCAAACCACTAATCAACTTTCCTCAAACCTTGCGTACACCATACAAAATAAACATGAGAGGTTAACCCTAGGGGGATGGATCCATATCCACATGTTACATGGCATAGTCACGTGCAATATGCCCGACGTGGCCACATGGCCAATATCACAATCTGCCTGGCATGGTCACACGATCAATATCACATTCTGTCCGGCATGGTCACATGTTTAATATCACAATCCATTCGACGTGGTCATAGGCTCAACATCACAATCAACCCCGCATGGTCATACGTTCACACCATAATCTACCCGGCGTGGTCACATGGTCAATATCAAAATCCGCACGGCGTGGTCACGTGCTAGTCCAATCCATATCACACAGAAAGCAGATATACAAGAATACATGTACATGATCAATAAACATCAAATTTCATACTCCTAGGTTGGTATAAGTGACATGTCAAGGTGTATGCATGTGCAAAGTGTGATATCATAACTTAAATCAGGAAAATACATCACGAGAATAGCAATTATCGGGTTAAATCGAGAGTAACTTCTATGTAACCTCAAACGTGGATCAAATACTTCACAACATGGGTAAAATTAAAAGAACCATTACAACATGAAGCTTAGCAACCAATCATCGGCATATCATAGCCTAAACACTACACCGAGCATAAAAATACCTTGGTGCATGCACATGGGCTCAATCCCACACATGTGCGCCGCCCATAGCACATAGCTATCACAACTAACTCAGGAAACTAGTGCATCAACCATGTTTAGGTAAGATACTTACCTCTAGCTAGGGTTGTGCATAATTTGATAAATACCGAATTGCCATACTGAAACTGAAAATTTAGGTATTTTGCTATTTGATATTTTGATAATCGGTTTGGTATTTGGTTTAATTTTTATAATATATTGGTATTAGGTATGGTATTTGGTATTTTAAAATGAAATACAAAAATACCGATACCGTACCGAAATATATATAATATTACACAATACACATATTATTAATTATAACATAAATATAAAAATCTAGAATCTTACTTTCCTTTATTATCAAAGTTCATTAATTAACTCTAAGCAACTACGCAAGTAACACGACATTTCTAATGATCAAGTTTATTCTTTTATGTACAATTTTCTCTCTTTGGATTGATATTTGCTAGTTTTGGACAAAACGTTTGTTGAAATATATTTTTAGTTTTGTACTTTTGAGTACTTTAATTTACAATATTACAGTATATAACTCTATGCACTAGTTAGTATTCAAACTGAATAAACCGAAGTTAACAAACCAAATAAACCAAAATCGAAAGGAGATAAATCGAACCATGCCGAATTTAATTAGGTATGATATTGGTATTGCATTTTAAGAAACTGAACTGAATATACCGAACCAAAATATCTGAATACCATACCGTACCGACCGACGAACACCCCTACTTCTAGCAAGCCAAATCAGTACTCTAAGAAGCCCTTCCTGCGTGAATCAACCCCCGGATGGCTCGAATCTATCCAAAATAACTTAATATCATCATTAAAAGCCATATGAGACAATTCCAATTGATAAAGATAAGATCTTGAATAAATTATGCAAAGTTAACCCCCGAGCCCGCACCCGAAACCTGACAAAACTCACAAATTCCGAACATCCATTCTGATACGAGTACAAATATATATGTGTTTCATCCAAATCCGACATCAAATCGTCCCTCAAATAATCAATTTATACTTTCGAAAAGGTTTTACTAAAATCCCCAATTTCTTCGCTTAGATTCATCAGTCAAACGCTAAATTCAAGGTTGGAATTATGAATAATAAATAAATCCTAGTAAAAATCACTTACCCCAATCCAAATTGTGAAAATACCCTCCAAAATTGCCTAAATCCGAGCTCTATATCTTAGAATATGTTAAAATGACTATAATCCTTGAAAATAGAGACAAACTTTGTGATCGCAAAACACATCCAAACACTGCCTCAGAAAATCTCTATGTGAACGCGTGATCTCAAACACGAATGCAATGCATGCCCATGCTGAGCCTTTGCGGATGCGGTCTTCCACTCGTGATCACAAAGACTAAAAGCTTGACGCCCTCACCAGCCTCTCCTTCTATGCGAACTCATCCCCCAGCTTGAAATCGCGAAGGCCACTGCCTCCCCAAGCTCCACGAATGATCTCCCTACACGAACACAATGAAAAAACACACCTTCCATCAAATTTTCCTCCACGAACATGACTGCTTTGTCGTGATCGCGGTGAAGAAAACCAGACGTCAGAAACCAACAATTCAATACATAGTAAAATGGTCTGAAACCCATCCAAAATATACCCGAGGCCCCCGAGACCCAATCCAATCACATCATTCAAACCCAAAATATTACACGAACCTACTCAAGGCCTCAATTCACACAAGACAATATCAAAATCGTGAATTATACCACAATACAAGCCTAAGAAACTAATTAACTTTCAACTTCCAGAACTCGTGTCATACCATATCAAATCAACTCGGAATGACCTCAAATTTGTCATGCAAGTACCAAATGACACAATGGACCTATTATGTCACGACCCCAAATCCTAACCGGCCGTGATGTCGCCTATCATGGAACTAGGCTAGCCGACTACCGCGTGTTCATAATTTCTTTTGAAAATCCCATTTAAGTTTCAAGAAATTCATAACAATATACAGAAGGTTTACTTAACATAATAGGAAAGTTTTATATATATACAGTACTGCCATCCCCAAAACCCGGAGCCAACATGTCATGAGCATATAGTGAAATAAGCCAAAATAAAGTATTATGATACACAACTCCAAATCAAACCTAAAATACAACAGGAAGGGAAAGCAAAGATGTTGCGAACGTTGAACAGCTACCTCTAAATCCCCACGATCGGCTCTGCTGCGATATGTGTATAAAGCTAATGCTCGATATCTGCTCCTGATTATGCACACAGAGGTGCAGGGAGTAATGTGAGTACGCCAACTCAGTAGTAATGGAAATAAATCAAGTCCAAGTGGCAAGGAATCACATAAAAAAATCAATGTCATCAAGTCACAATATACACAACCTTACTTTCCAATAGTGTACGTAGATATACGAAATCATCATGCCTTAGAAATAAAATTCATAAAAGTCCTTAAAACAATGCACATTTTTAACAACTTTAAAACAAGATTTGGTATGCAAATGAATGTAGTAAAATCATAAGTAGCCCCTCGGGCATGCCTCACAATCCCTCAACACCTCACAATCACTCAGCACCTCACAACCACTCATGCCTCCCAATCACTCAATCACTCGCACTCGGTGCGCTCACTGGGGGTGTGTACAGACTCCGGAGGGGATTCTTCAGCCCAAGCGCTAATATCACTCAGCACCTCACCATCACTCTTGGCCCTTGGTCACTCGGTGGAACCACTCAAAAAGCCCCTCGGGCGAAGTAGAAGAACGGGGTACTCGACCCGAAAAGATAATTTTAATGCTCATATAGTGTAAATCAGGCTGAGTTTCAAATAAAACAGTATGCACAATGATAATGAGTAAAACCATCAACAGGTAGTGAGGAAAACAACAGTAAAACACCCTCAAAGGGTCTAAACAGATCGGAACGAGGCCCCAAACACGGCTTACAACCCAAATATTTCACAAATCTTTAGAACATAATTTATCACAAGTTTTTGAGTAAATATGCAACTCATTAGTAGCCGCGGAGAGGACCTAGTCCAATCCAAAAAATCAGTACGCGCCACAACTCGTCATCTGACATGTGCGCCTTTCTAAAATCAGTGAGAAAATATGTAGTCCTGGGTTCCATACCCTCGGACAACATTTAGGACCATTACTTACCTCTACCGGGCCACGACACTAGTCCGCTATGCTTTTGCCCCTAAAATTGGCTCCCTATTGCTCAGAATCTAGCCAAAACCAGTTAACATCATCAATATATACTCATGGAACACAACCCAATCGAAAATCACCAAATTAAACAAAAATCTCGAAATTCGGCCAAACCCGAGCCCCGGGACCACATCTCAGAATTCAATAATTTTTACATCATTAGAAATCTCGTCCTCCCACGATTCTGTACATACCAAGAACACTAAAATCGGACCACAATTGCCATTCCAAAACCTCAAAAGAAATCTCAATTCTTTCCTCCCATTTTTTTCCAACCTTTTCCTACCCAAATCCTTAAATTTTCAAGCCTAATCTTAATAAAATAGCATAGGAACGGGATTAACAATCAAAGAACTTACCTTTGCTGAAGAACCTTGCAATTCCCTCTCAAAACCACCTTCAATGGACTCCTCCCGCATGCAAATTGATGAAAAACTAATAAATTTCGCGGAGGGGGTCCTTTTATACTGTTCTGCAAAGTCATTTCCGCACCTCCGGGCAATTGGCCGCACCCGCGGACCCGCACCTGCGGTCCCAGGGTGCGCACCTGTGATAACTAACTTAACGGCCAATACTCGCACCTGCGACCATCCTTCCGAACCTGCAACATCGCAGGTGGGACAAACTCTTCGCACCTGCGGACCTCTCCTAAACAGTCAGAACTCGCACCTGTGACCTCCCCTTCCGCTCCTGCGTAATCGTACCTGCGACTCCCCTTCCGTAGATGCGAAAACACCAGCAAACCAGCACAACAGATTTCCAGAAAGCACTCCAACTTCCTGTCAACCATCCGAAATCAATCCCGAGCCCCTCGGGGCCCCAACCAAACATACCAACATATCCCATAACATCATTCAAACTTAGTCGAGCCTTCGGAACACACAAAAACAACACGAAAACACCAAATTTACATCAAATTCAAGCCTAAGGACTTTGAAACTTCTAAATTTTGCCAACTACGCCGAAACCAACCAAAACACCTCCGATTAACCTGAAATTTTGCAGACATATCCAAAATGACATTATGAACCTGTTCCAACTTCTGAAATTCCATTTCGACCTCGATAGCCTATTTTCCACTGCCGACCGGAAATCGCCAAAAACTAACTTTTGCCAATTCAAGCCTAATTCTACACCGGACATCACAAAATTATTCTGAACACACTCCAAAGTCCCAAATAACCTAACGAAGCTATTCGAGCCATAAAATCCGTATTACGAGGTCGTTTACCAATAAGCCAACTCTCAGTTGACTTTCTCAACTATTGGGCTACTTTAAAAGGCTAAATGCTTAAAATCTCATTATAACCACTCCGGACCCAAACCAACTGATCCAATATATCAAAAATAAGATAGCGATACATAACAAATGCAAAAATACGGGAAATGGGGTAAATCTCATGGAACGACCGTCCGGGTCGTTACATCCTCCCCCTCTTAAACAAACGTTCGTCCTCGAACGGGTCTAGAAACATACCTGGAGTCTCAAATAAGTGAGGATATCTTTCCCACATCTCCCGCTCGGTCTCCCAGGTGGCATCCTCCACCGGCTTCCCTCTCCACTGAACCTTTACTGAAATTATATCTTTAGACCTCAGCTTCCTGACCTGTTGACCCAAAATAGCCACTGACTCTACCTCATATGATATATCACCCTCGAGCTGAACCGTGCTGAAGTCCAAAACATGGGAAGGGTCACCAACATACTTTTGGAGCATCTAAACATGGAATACTGGATGAAGACTCGATAAAATGGGAGGCATAACAAGCCTGTAAGTCACCTCCCCAACCCTCCGAAGTACCTCAAATGGCCCAATGAACCTGGAACTCAACTTCCCTCTCTTACCGAATCTCATAACACCCTTCATGGGTGACACTTTCAGCAACACCTTATCCCCAACCATGAAAGACACATCTCGGACCTTCCGGTCCGCATAACTCTTCTGCCTAGACTGCGCCGTCCGAAGCCACTCCTAAATCAACTTTGCCTTACTCAAAGCATCCTAAACCAAGTCTGTGCCCAATAGCCCAGCCTCGCGCGGCTCAAACCAACCAACCGGAGATCTACACCTCCTACCATACAAGGCTTTATACGGAGCCATCTGAATACTCGACTGATAGCTGTTATTATATGCAAACTCCGCTAGTGGCAGAACCACCAAAGTCAATCACACAAGCACGCAACATGTTCTCTAAAATTTGAATAGTACGCTCCGACTGCTCGTTGGTCTGAGGATGGAACGCTATGCTCAACTCAACCTGAGTACCCAACTCTCTCTGCACGACTCTCTAAAGATGTGAACTGAGTGCCTATGTCGTAAATGATAGAAACTGGAATCCCATGCAAACGGACAATATCCCTGATATAAATCTTAGCTAACCTCTCCGATGAATACGTTGTACTAACAGGAATGAAGTGCGCGGACTTGGTCAGCCGATCCACAATAACCCATATAGCATCAAACCTCCTCGAAGTCCGTGGGAGTGCAACTACGAAGTCCGTGGTGATCCGCTCCCACTTCCACTCCGGAATATCAAACCTCTGAAGCAATCCACCAGGTCTCTGGTGCTCATACTTGACCTGCTGAGAGTTGAGACACCGAGCCACAAACTCCACAATACCATTTTTCATCCCTCTCCACCAATAATGCTGCCACAAATCCTGATACATATTTGCGGCACCCGGACGGATGGAATACCGCGAACTATGAGCCTCTGCTAGAATCAAATCTCGAAGCCCATCTACGTTGGGCACGCAAATCTGGCCCTGCATCCTCATGACCCCATCATCACCAATATCAAATCCCTGGCATCACTGCGACGGACCCGGCCCTGAAGAAAAAGCAAATGTGGGTCATCATACTGACGTGCTCTAATCTGATCGTAAAGAGAAGACTTGGAGGCTACACAAGCCAACACCCGCGGGGGCTCTGATAGATGCAATCTCACCAAATGACCTGCTAGGGTCTGAACGTCAAGAGCTAATGGCCGCTCTGCTACTGGAAGGTAAGCTAAACTCCCCAAACTCTTTGCTCTGCAAATCAAGGCATCGGCCACTACATTGGCCTTACCCGGATGATATAAGATAGTGAGGTCATAATCCTTGAGGAGCTCTAACCATCTCCTCTGATGCAAATTCAAGTCCTTCTGCCTTAGCAGATACTGCAAACTGCGATGATCAGTGAAAATCTCACACTGCACTCCATACAAATAATGCCGCCAAATCTTCAAGGCATGAAAAATGGTAGCTAACTCAAGATCGTGCACTGGATAATTCTTCTCGTGCACCTTCAACTGTCTGGACGCGTAGGCAATCACCCTACCGTCCTGCATCAATACCGCTCCCAAGCTAACTCTAGAAACATCACAATAAACTGTGTAAGAACCCGAACCAGCAGGCAAAACTAGTACTGGAGCTGTAGTCAATGCTGACTTGAGCTTCTGAAAGCTCTCCTCACACTCATTAGACCATCTGAATAAAGCACCCTTTTTGGTCAATCTGGTTAAAGGCGAAGCTATATAAGAGATTCCCTCCATAAAGCGATGGTAATATCCCGCCAAACCAAGGAAACTCCTAATCTCTGTAGCTGAGGACGGTCTAGGCCAACTCTGCACCACCTCTATCTTCTTTGGATCAACCTGAATCCGCCCACTAGACACTACGTGCCCCAAGAAAGCTACCAATCCCATCCAAAAATCACACTTGGAGAATTTCGCATAAAGCTTCTCCTCCCTCAATCTCTGCAACACAAGTCTGAAATGCTGAGCATGCTCTTCCTGGCTACGAGAATAAACCAGGATGTCATCAATGAACACAATGACGAAGGAATCAAGATAAGGATGAAACACGATATTCATCAATTGCATGAATGCCGCTGGGGCATTGGTCATCCCAAATGACATAACCAAGAACTCATAATGACCATACCTGGTCCTGAAAGCAGTCTTCGGAATATCAGAATCCCGAATCCTCAACTGATGGTGCCCAGATCTCAAATCAATCTTGGAAAATACTCTGGTTCCTTGAAGCTGGTCAAACAAATCATCAATGCGGGGCAAGGGATACCGGTTCTTCATTGTAACCCTATTCAACTGCCGATAGTCGATACACATATGCATGGACCCATCCTTTTTCTTAATGAAAAACACCGGTGCACCCCAAGGTGACACACTAGGCCGAATGAACCCCTTATCCAGGAGCTCCTGAAGCTGATCCTTCAATTCCTTTAGCTCCGCTGGTGCCATACGATATGGTGGAATAGAATAGGCTGAGTGCCTAGCACCAGGTCAATACCAAAACCAATATCCCTGTCAGGTGGCATGCCCGGCAGGACTACTGGAAACACATCAGAAAAATCACGGACCACAGGAACTGAATCAATAGCGGAGTCTCACCACCGACATCCCTCACAAAGGCCAAATAAGATAAACACCTCTTTTCAACCATGCGCCGAGCCTTCAGGTAAGAAATCACCCTGCTAGGCATATACTCGGAAGAACCTCTCCACTCAACCCTCGGACACCCCGGCATAGCTAAGGTCACGGTATTAGCCTGACAATCAAGAACAACATGGAACGGAGATAACCAATCCATGCCCAAAATCACGTCAAAATCGACCATGCTGAGTAACAGTAGGTCCACTCAAGTCTCCAGATCCCCAATAGATATAATGCACGATCGATACACACGGTCCATAACAACAGTATCGCCCACCGGAGTCGACACATGAACAGAGGTGACTAGAGACTCACGGGGCACATCGATAAAATTGGCAAAATATGAAGAAACATAGGAATATATGGAACCAGGGTCAAATAAAGACAAGGCATCACGGCAACAGACTAAAACAATACCTGCAATCACGGCATCTGAGGCCATAGCATCCGACCTGGCTGGAAATGCAAACATACGAGCCTGACCTCCCCCTGCTCGACCTCCCCTTCTAGGGCGGCCTCTGGCTAACTGACCACTACCCCTATCTACCTGGGCGGGCGGTGAAGTGAATGGAGCTGAAGTCGAGGGCTGACCCCTCTGCTGAGAAGATCTACCGGAATGGCAGGGACACTGCCTCCACTCGTGCCCGAACTCTCCACACTCAAAACAACTACCTGGAGCTGTTGGCGGGGACTAATAGAAACCCCTAGCACCTGCACGGCCACTGGAAGACTCCTGTATGGATGAACCCTGAATTGGAGGTGCTCGAGCTGCACTCTGAGCTGGGAGGGCACCAAAAGAAGTACGGCCTGACTGAAAACCACGGGGACCCTGCCCCGAAGATGCACCACTATAAGCTGGGCGGCCTGACTGAGGAGGCCTCAATGAACGACCCCTACCCTGCTGAAACTGTGCCTTGAAGGTAGCACCACTGGAACTGCCCGAACCACGAGGCCTCTTGGCCTCCCTCAACTCCCGCTCCTGGCGGCGAACAGACTCAATACCTCGAGCTATGTTAACAGCCTGCTCGAATGAAGCACCCGATACTCTCTCCCGAGTCATAAACAACCGAAGCTGATAAGAAAGACCATCTACCAAACTCCTCATCCTCTCCCTGTCAGTAGGGATAATCTCAGAAGCATGCCTAGCTAACTCGAAAAATCTCATCTCGTACTGAGTGACTGATAACTCTCCCTGGCGCAGCTGCTCAAACTGCCTACGTTGCTCCTCTCTGTGGGACTGAGGAACATACTTCTCCAAAAAGATCTCGGAGAACTGATGCCAGGTAAGAGGTGCTGAATCAATCGGTCTACGCCTCTCGAAGGACTCCTACCAAGTAAAGGCAGCACCCGGAAACTGAAATGTCACAAACGAGACCCCACTGGTCTCCAGAATACACGCGGTGTGCAGTATCCTCTAGCACCTATCTAGAAATCCCTGGCATCCTCGTCCTCTGTACCGCTGAAAGTCGGAGGCTGAAGTCTGCTGAATCTCTCCACCATGCGGTGCTCGTCCTCAGGCATAGCAGGGACCATATAATCCTGAACCGGAGCAGTTGGCTGAGCTGGGGCTGCTCTCGGTGCCTGAATACCTTGTGCAGCCTGCCCGGGCAGCTGGAGTCTGGTTGCCTCTCCCGGCTGCTGCGCGGGCTGGCTTCTTACCTCTACCACGGCCTCGAACTCTCGCTGGTCTAGACGGTTTCTGGTCACCCTGATCGGTATGGTGTGTCCTCACCATCAGTGAGAGAATGAAACAACGTAAGTTCAGATTTTCAAGAATCAATAGACCAGCACGAAAGAGTTCAAGAAAGACAGAATGTTTCCTAAAAGTTCGACAGCCTCTCGAAGATAAGTAGAGACGTCTCCGTACCGATCCGCTAGACTCTACTAAATCTGCTCATGACCGTTGAGTCCTATGTAAACTAGGGCTCTGATACCAAACTGTCACGACCCCAAATCCTAACCGGCCGTGATGGCGCCTATCGTGGAACTAGGCTAGCCGACTATCGCGTGTTCAAAATTTCTTTTGAAAATCCCATTTAAGTTTCAAGAAATTCATAACAATATACAGAAAGTTTACTTAACATAATAGGCAAGTTTTATATATATATACAGTACTGCCATCCCCAAAACTCGGAGCTAATATGTCATGAGCATCTAGTGAAATAAGCCAAAATAAAGTATTATGATACACAACTCCAAATCAAAACTAAAATACAACAGGAAGTGAAAGCAGAGATGCTGCGAACGCTGAACAACTACCTCTAAATCCCCACGATCCGGCTCCGCTGCGATATATGTATAAAGCTAATGCTCGATATCTGCTCCTGAATCCGCACACAGAGGTGCAGGGAGTAATGTGAGTATGCCAACTCAGTACTAATGGAAATAAAACAAGTCCAAGAAGTAAGGAATCACATAAAAAAATCAATGTCATCAAGTCACAATATACACAGCCTTACTTTCCAATAGTATACGTAGATATACGAAATCATCATGCCCTAGAAATCAACTTCATAAAAGTCCTTAAAACAATGCACATTTTTAACAACTTTAAAACTAGATTTGGTATGGAAATGAATGTAGTAAAATCATAAGTAGCCCCTTGGGCAAAAACAAGTTTCATAATCAGCCCCTTGGGCATGCCTCACAATCCCTCAGCAACTCACAATCACTCAACACCTCACCAGCACTCATGCCTCCCAATCACTCAATCACTCGCACTCATGCCTCCCAATCACTCAATCACTCGCACTCAGTGCGCTCACTGGGGGTGTGTACAGACTCCGGAGGGGCTCCTTTAGCCCAAGCGCTAATATCACTCAGCACCTCACCATCACTCTTGGCCCTCGGGCACACTAGGGGGAACCACTCGAAAAGCCCCTCGGGCGAAGTAGTAGAACGGGGTACTCGACCCGAAAATATCATTTTAATGCTCATGTAGTGTAAATCAGGCTGAGTTTAAAATAAAATAGTATGCACAATGATGCTGAGTAAAACCATCAACAAGTAGTGTGGAAAACAACAGTAAAACACCCTCAAATGGTCTAAATAGATTGGGACGAAGCCCCACACACGGATTACAGCCCAAATATTTCACAAATCTTTAGAACATAATTTATCACAAGTTTTTGAGTAAATATGCAACTCATTAGTTGCCGCGGAGAGGACCTAGTCCAATCCAAAAAATCAGTACGTGCCACAACTCGTCATCTGACATGTGCGCCTTTCTAAAATCAGTGAGAAAATATGTAGTCCGGGGTTCCATACCCTCAGGACAAGATTTAGGACCATTAGTTACCTCTACCGGGCCACGATACTAGTCCGCTATGCCTTGTCCCCTAAAATTGGCTCCCGATTGTTCAGAATCTAGCCAAAACCAGTTAACATCATCAATATATACTCATGGAACACAACCCAATCGAAAATCACCAAATAAACAAAAATCTCAAAATTCGGCCAAACCCGAGCCCCGGAACCACATCTTGGAATTCAATAATTTTTACATCATTAGAAACCTCGTCCTCCCACGATTCTATACATACCAAGAACACTAAAATCGAACCACTGCCATTCCAAAACCTCAAAAGAAATCTCAATTCTTTCCTCCCATTTTTTCCAACATTTTCCTACCCAAATCCTTAAATTTTCAAGCCTAATCTTAATAAAATAGCATATGAACGGGATTAATAATCAAAGAACTTACCTTTGCTGAAGAACCTTGAAATTCCCTCTCAAAACCACCTTCAATGGACTCCTCCCGCATGCAAATTGATGAAAAACTAATAAATTTCGGGGAGGGGGTCCTTTTATACTGTTCTGCACAGTCATTTCCGCACCTGCGGTCCCAGAAACGCACCTGCGATAACTAGCTTAACAGCCAATACTCGCGCCTGCGACCATCTTTCCGCACCTGCGACATCGCAGGTGCGACAAACTCCTCGCGCCCGTGGACCTCTCCTAAACAGTCAGAACTCGCACCTGCGACCTCCCCTTCCGCTCCTGCGTAATCGCACCTGCGACTCCCCTTCCGCAGGTGCGAAAACACCAGCAAACCAGCACAACAGATTTCCGAAAATCACTCCGACTTCCCGTCAACCATCCGAAATCAATCCCGAGCCCCTCGAGGCCCCAACCAAACATACCAACATATCCCATAACATCATTCAAACTTAGTCGAGCCTTTGGAACACCCAAAAACAACACGAAAACACTAAATTTACATCAAATTCAAGACTAAGGACTTTGAAACTTCTAAATTTCGCCAACTATGCCGAAATCAACCAAAACACCTCCGATTAACCTGAAAATTTTCAGACATATCCAAAATGACATTACGAACCTGTTCCAAATTCCGGAATTCCATTCTGACCTCGATAGCCTATTTTTCACTACCGACCGAAAATCGCCAAAAACTAACTTTCGCCAATTCAATTCTAATTCTACACTGGACATCACAAAATTATTCCGAACACACTCCCAAGTCCCAAATCACCTAAAGACGCTATTCGAGCCATAAAATTCGCATTCCGAGGTCGTTTACCAATAAGTCAACTCTCAGTTGACTGTCTCAACTATTGGGCTACTTTAAAAGGCTAAATGCCTAAACTCTCATTATAACCACTCCGGACCCAAACCAACTGATCCAATACATCAAAAATAAGATAGTGATACATAACAAGTGCAGAAATAGGGGAAATGGGGTAAATCTCACAGAACGACCAGCCGGGTCGTTACATATTACAACTCCCAAAATAAAAAAATAAACCCGATAACAATAAAGTCAACTACAGGTCAAACCTATCAACCTTCCAACCCTTCAACCTTCCAACTCTTCAACCTTCCATCTTTTGCCAATTCAAGCAAAATGACCTAGGAACCTCCAAATCTGTATTTGGACATATGCCTTAGTCCAAAATTAGCATACGAAGCTATTAGAGTCATCAAATCACCATTCTGCAATCGTTTACACAAAAGTTAAATTACAGTCAACTGTTACAACTTAAGCATCCAACCTTGGAACTAAATGTCTCAATTAAATCCAAAACTTCCTCGAAACCAAATCAATCATCCCAACAATTCCGGTAATCACAAATACATATATAAAACATCAAATAGGGGAAATATGGCTAAAATATTTAAAGCGACCAGCCGGATCATTATAGATTACTGGAGTTTTTTCTGTGCTTTAGCATTGAAAGTATTTTTGTCCAGAATTTATTTTGTGTGAAATAAGTGGCTAAATGATAATAGCTTTTTGAATACCGGATAAACTTTAATAACAGGGGCTAAATGTTGCTATTTGCCAATTTTTCGCATAAATTAAATAGTTCAAGGTACCAGACCAACATAAACTGCAATACAATGATATGCCAAGTGTCTCAATGGCATGCCTTTTAGTTGAACTCTTCTTCCAAATTGGATTTGAAAAATGTGTAAACTAAAATTTGGTTATTAGGATAAAATAATTAAATTTGTAATTGTAGGCTAAAAGCAACAAAATCAATCTAAAAAGTAGCTAAATAGTTATGGTAAAATATGAAATAAAGTGATGAATTATAAAGCAAAAAGGGAAGAGATGTTATTTGATGATCGTTTGGGACTTGAGTATTCACAACTTGGATACAAGGAATTTGAATAACTGTCAAGAGCGAAAGCGAGTAAAATTATAAAAACAATAGTATTTTTGTCGTTGATAATAATTTTTGTGATTACATATGATTCCTCCAAATGAAAAAATATTGGCTTTTTTAATGATATGCTTAATTTGTCATTTTCTTATGTTACGCCATCATTACACTCATTCGTTCTGGTCATTTGAATCATTTGTAATAGTTAATTTAATGTTGGATCTTATAACAACTAAGTAAATGGTGAATCTCGGATAATTAGAATATGTTGATATGCCTTTTTTCTCATCCGTGAACTGTTCAACACTCATTAACTTTTCGATACTCGTCTATTTTTCCGAGTTCGCGAGGTGATTTTCCGAGCAGTCTTTGATATGTCTTTACTTTGTTGATGTGATGACCCAAAGAGTTATTTTACGAAGTTAGATTATATTTTACGATTATTAGCCTTAAAAAGACTAATTTTAATTATCTCGAGTGCGTGCGCAGTCCGGGCGTGAAACCAGAATTTGTTTTTGAAAATATGAGAAATAACACTCTTTGAAGTTAAAATTTTGTTTTAGTTGACTTTGGTCAATATTTTGAGTAAACGTACCCGGATCTGTATTACGACGATTCCGGGAGGTCCGCAGTAAAATATGGGACTTGGACATATGTCCGGAATTGAAATCCGAGGTCCCTAGCCTTAGAAAATAATTTTTGAAGAAAATTGTTGTGCTAGTTTTTAAAGGAAATAAAGAAATGAATTAATGTTTGAACTTGTTGGTATCGGGCCCGTATTTTGGTTCCAGAGCCCGGTACAAGTTTGTTATGATATTTAAGTCCTATCTGTGAAATTTGGTGAGAATCGTAATTGATTTGACGTGATTTGGACGTCCGGTTGAAAAGTTAGAAATTTGAGTGTTCTTGAGAAAGATCTTGAGTTTTTAGGTTAAATTCGTAGTTTTTGATGCTATTTTGATAATTTTATCACACGAGCAAGTCCGTATGATGTTTTTAGACTTGCGTGCATTTTTGGTTTGGAGCCCCGAGGGCTTGAGGTGAGTTTCAGATAAGTTTAGGCTATGTTGCACTTATTTTTGATGCTTCATCGTTGTTTCTTCAAGCATAAATGATACCACATTAAGCAAATGAGATCCAAATTCAGTTTTTATTGAACCATTAGATCCATATCGTAATTACGGATCCATAGGAAAAAGAATCATCAAATTTGGACATCATATGAGGATATTATGCTCATTTTTGTGTCGGGAAAAAATTACTGGTTTCTGGTATGCCCGGATGTCGCAAATGCGACATATATATCGCAAATGCGACATATATATCGCAAATGCGACATATATATCGCAAATGCGAAGTATGCATAGGATACCAGATGTGTAAATGCAACATATAGATATCGTAAATGTGAAGTATGCATAGGGAGCCCAAATGCCGCAAATGCGAACTCCGGATCACAAATGCGACATCTGCAGCCTATTTGTGAGATTTTAGACGGGATTTTCACCCATTTTTCAATTCTCTCAAATCCTAAACCTCCATAGGCAATTTTACAAAGACCTAAACTTCTCCAAATCATTGGTAAGTGATCTCTAACTAATTCCTTTAAATCCTTAATAACTTTTAACAAGATTTCAACCAAAAATCTCGAGTTTTATGGTAAAAAAATTGGTATTTTTGGGTGTCGCGTCCCCTCTTTCCTCACGGAGATTGGATTTATGACATTCGCTTGAGACAACTCTTTCCTTTTGGGAAAGGGGTTTGTGTTTTTGAGAGTCGCCACCGAACTATTTTTAAAGGTGTGTTAGGACATCAAAGGGGTTCATTTACAACTACGTTGTTAATCAGAGATAGGGTAAGGGCTTGAAATTATCCTAAGGGGAAGGTGTTAGGCACTCCTCAGGATCCACAAGTGTGGTTCCCGGGCAAACAACTTTTGTGAATTTGTACGGCTTAGCAAACAAACAAATAAAGGCTCAAATAAGATGGGATTAAGTCTTAAGCATGTAGATATTTGAAAATAGTAAAGAAGGTTAGATTTTGAAAGGATTACGATCTAAGCATATAAAGGGTATCCTAGGTTTATAATAATATGGATCACATCAATGCAATACCGGGTAATCACTCCTCGAAGAGAGGCTACACGTGGTATTAGTGCGCCGGTCATCATATCCATATTCTACCCTTTCCCACCTCGTGAAAGTAACTAAATCGAGTATTGGTCTCGACCTCTATTGCATGCTGTTACTCGTCCCTTCCTATCAGTCCCAGAGGAATTTAGGACTTCTATCCTATAAGGTATGTTCTAGGCAGACCCTCAGGTTTGAAGGAAAAATACTAAGGCGACAGATACGAACACGTAGGACAGCAATTAGGGGGAAACACAGAAAAGCAGAGAAAAGGCACATGTATATCTCCACAGGTAATGAAAATAGGCAGCACAACTCATACACAGTTAAGGGCAACATTCAGTTTCAGAATCCTAAGGCATGATATCTAGGTGAATTCAGAATATAACAGAGAAGCAGATTCGTTGCATAACTCAGAGAGGAAGTCTTAATCAGCCTTGCCTACTGGTTTTAAACGTGCTGACAGTTGAACACTAATCACAAGGGAAAACTCTGGTTTTATTTCTGTAACTGATTTCCTAAGGCTTTCCTAGGTGTAAAATAACACTCAGTAGTAGTTAGACTAGGTGTTCTTAAGAGAGTATGAATGAAATCCTAAAATATGGTATCTAATGCACAGGTAGGGATGCAGAATGATGCATATACAGAATCCTAAGCAGGATTTCTCAATGTACAATAATTACAGCACTATGCACGATTTCAAAAGATGCAAGAGTGAAATTTCATTATTGTTATCATAGGGACATGATAGCAATATGAAACATGATTGCAGAAGATACCAATTATTAATATTATTTACCCTATCACAGAATTTTCTAAGTGATGAATGACAGTACTGAAACAAGATGCTGAAACAGTGTTCATAAAGCATAAATAACATGATTTATAATTCATGATATTCTTTGCACATGTTGATCCTAAACATGATTTCTATTGCGCAAATAAGAAATGTAAACCTAATAGCATGGTTTCTATTGCACAAATAGGGAATAAAATCTAATAGCATGGCTTCTAGCCTCTAATAGTTATAGCATGCGTATTTACCCCTCCCTTTTTACTATCCATACCCAAAGTGTCACGACCCAAAATCCCTAAGGTCGTGATGGAGGCGGACGTCCATCTCAGGCAAGCCAACTCATTCATTAATTGAAACACTTTCCGGTTTTAAAACTTTTATGAAAATATTTCTTTTTTCCTAATTACATATTAACCACATAGAAGTCTGTTAATTAAAAATAATGGTTTAAAGATTACACTTAACCAATTATATCCTAATACATAACCCAGAACCCGATGTCACAAGTACATGAGCAATTTCTGAGAATTCAACAATCATTACAAGCCTGTTCGAAATACAACTGGACAAGGTAATCTAAATGAAATAGATACAGTGCGACGGACACACTATCAGTTGCGGATCGCCTCCGGATGATGCAGCTCGCCTAAGTCTCCGAATCCTCCACATTTCTATGAAAGTACCTGTGCAATAAAAATGCACAGCAAGTATAGCATGAGTACAAAACAATGTGTACTCAGTAAGTCGCCCGCCTAACCTCAGAGAGGTAGTGACCATAGGTCAAATTAGACACTTACTAGGGTCCGACAATATAATATATGACAGAATATGATGAAATACAGTAGACATGTAAGACAGTGAGCAGCGAGTACATATCAAGTATAGAAATCCAGGTAACCACCGAGAATAAACAACAATGTACACTTTCCTTTTCCCCAGATACATGTCAAGCCAATACCAATAGAATAGTACCAAATAGTCACGCGCACACAAGGGTAAGACAACCGGCCGGAGTCATAAGATAGTCATACCCGTGCACTGCCGAGGATCGAACGGCCCGTACCAAAAGTGCACCTCTCCACCTCTCTATGCACTGCCGAGGATCGATCGACTCGTCCCAAAAGTGCATCTCTCAACCTCTTTACGCACTGTCGAGGATCGAACGGACCGTACCAAAAGTGCGTCTCTCAATATCTCAATGCACTACCGAGGATCGATCGGCCCATCCCAAAAGTGCATCTCTCAATCTCTCTACGCACTGCCGAGGATCGATCGGCCCGTCCCAAAAGTGCACCTCTCAATATAATACGCCTAGCCTGCTCATGAATCATACATGCAACTCAGGTGCTCATAAGAATACATACACCAATACAGGGTCTTCTTACTCGCGAATCACTCAAGTGACTCAGCCACCCAAAGTTACACATATCACATAATAAATTCGTATTTTATTAAGAAAACCATTTTTCTCAGGAAAATGGTGAAGTCTTTATTAAGAGAAACATGAAATATAGCTTTTGAAATCTTTGTTTTTGAAACTCATTTGTCCAGTTTAGTAATACTCCATGATACAACCCAGTCCAGGTACACATATATTCACAGCGGAAACAATTCTCTTTTAGAAGGTTAACAATATGAACTCTAGTTTTCTTTTTAAACATTCAATTATGTTTTCGGTCATATTAGCAGTTTAATATTACATGCAGGGTTACAGGTACACACGTAAAGCATGCTAGTGGGTCCTAGGCTACCCGGACATGGCATAATAGTAGCTACGCATGGACTCCCGTCACCTCGTGCGTTCATAGCCCCCAAAGATAATAGCATATACTGAATTAATTCACCTAGGGGGGCGATTCCCCTCACAAAGTTAAAAAGGAGACGTACCTCGCTCCGAAATTCCAACACCGGCTTCCAAGCCCCTCTGATGACTCCAACGGACGCACAACGCTCCGAAACTACCATATAAATGACAAAGTAATGAAAATTCATCATAATACTCATAACCAATTCAGATTGTATACTTTCCCAACCCCGCTCGGAGAAATGACCAAAACGCCCTCGGGCCCACCTACCCGGAAATCCGAAATTCTCGAAGATACATTCTACCCATAGCCTTACTAACTCAAATATATAATCTACTCAAATATTCATGCTTAATTCGTGGTTAAAAATTCAAATTTTCCATATTCTAGGTCTCTTCAAAGTTTCCCAATTTTCCTACCAATTTCATGCTCAAATCCATGCAATATCACATATTTAACTTAGGAGTGGGAAGAATTCACTTACCTAGTGATGCTTGCTGAAAACACCCTTCTTGAAGCTCCCAAAATCGCCACACCAAAATGAGAGAAATGGCCAAAATCCGTTCTTAAAAACCCCACTGCCTCCAGCCATTTCGCACCTGCGGTGCAATAGCCGCTCCTGCAGCCCCCCACCTGCGGAAATTCCATCGCAGGTGCGGCCCTGACTCAGCCCAGCAACTTCCGCTCCTGCGATCCCTCTTCGCACCTGCGATTCTGCAGGTGCGACCAAACTCTCGCACCTGCGGTCCCTCAGCTTCAGACCCAATTTCGCACCTGCGGCCAAATCCTCGCAGGTGTGGATCACACCAAATGACATCACTCTTCATTTCTTCAAACTTCAATTCTTGATCCGACAACCACCCGGAATCCACCCGAGGCCTCCCGGACCCCGTCCAATCATACCAACCTGTCTCAAAATATAACACGGACTTGCTCGAGCCCTCAAATCATATCAAACAATGCCGAAATCACGAATCACACTCAAATCCAATTCTTTAAGAACTTAGAATTTCAAACTTCTACATCCAACGTCAAAACCAATCAAATCACACCCGATTGACCTCAAATTTTGCACACAAGTCATATTCAACATTACGGACCTGCTCCAACTTCCGGAATCACATTCCAACCTCGATATCAAAACTTCCACTTCCGGTCGGATTTCCCCAAAACCTTCAATTTCTATCTTTAGCCAAATGACTCCAAAATGACCTACAGATATCCAAATTCACTTCCAATCGTGCTCCCAATTCCAGAATCACCATGCGGAGCTATTCCCAGGCTCGGAATCCCAAACGGACATCAACCTCACTTATATACGCTTCAAGCCTCAATTCATGAAATCCTTCTAAAATGCTAACTTCCACAATATACGCTGAAACGCTCCCGGGTTATCCAAAATCCGATCCAGATATACACCCAAGTCCGAAATCATCATACAAACTTGCTGGAACCTTCAAATCCTGATTCGGAGATCGTTTACTCAAAATTCCAACCTTAGTTGATTTCTCCAACTTAAGGCTTCTGAAATGAGAATTTTTATTTCCAAATCAAATTCTAAACTTCCTGGAATTCAATTACGACCATGCCCACATGTCATAATACCTGAAACGAAGCTGCTCACGACTTCAAACCGCTGAACGACGTGCTAAAGCTCAAAACAACTGGTCGGGTCGTTACACAAAGAGTAGTTTACAACAATTATTACACGCCATTTGCATGAATTACATAACTGAATAATGAAAAGAAGAAGTTATACTATAGGGAGCCTACTGATAGGCCCAGAATCTCCAGAATGCTCAATGCCAGCAGGTGTTTCACAGTCTTTCATATAATCCGGGTGTGTCAGAGTTCCCTAAGGATCTCAAAGGATCCCGGGCAGTGTTCACACCCAGATTTCCATAACCATACTTAGTAAGTGCAGTGTGGAAGGGCCAGCTCTAATGTGTGAGAGTTCAGAGGGATATCATAGGGATCCCAAAGCAGTCACACATTAAAGGGGCATAACCTAGACTTCTAAAAGTATATGTGAGAGTGCTTGATATAGTTTTGAGAGCGTTGAGTTGAAAAACAGTTTCAGAAAATGACTTTTGAAATAAGTTTTGAAAAGAAACAACAGAAGATTTCATTCTAATAGTTTGAAAGGGAAGGGGACAGAACAATCAGAGTAACAACTAAAAAACAAATACATAGCAAGAACAAAGTCATTTAAACAGACACAAACAGGGAAGAGGGGAGTTGGGGACAAGTAAGGAACACATAGGTATAGATTTGCATATAAGTTAGCACCAGAGAAGTACTAAGGTATTACAACACTTAACAACCACAGAAACAGTTTCTTCATAAAGAGGTTCAGGCCAGAAACTAACAGAATCAAATTGAGGGGTGTGCTAGGGGAGATCACATGCTGAATCTAAGGGAGGATAGGACAGTTTAGCAATCATACTAGTAAAGTGAAAGTAGACATGCTAATTACAGGGTACACAACAGAACCACAAGTAGAAGCACAAAAGGAATAAGAAGAAGTGCAATACGAACATAAACATGTTGTTTTGGATGCTGTAAATCAACTAGAAGACATGCCGGTCAAGATTGAGAGAATAGAACAGTAGTGTGCAGAGAAGTAGAGCAATAAGATAGTAGTGTGCAGAGCAATAGAGCAACAATGTATTAGAGCAATAGAACAGTAGAGCAACAAGTTACTCAGTCTTGGCTTTCAACCGACTGAGTAGCCATTAGTCAATAAGAGAAGCAAGAGAGAATGTGTAGGAAAGTAAGAGAGAGCAATGAGTATGCTTGTGTGTGTGTGTGTGTTCGTGATAATGAAAGAGTGAAGTATATATAGTTTGAAAATAGGCAGAAAAATATGGTAACGAGTAATAGTTCATCATAATTATAGAAATAAACTCTAATTAAAATCCAATTAATATAAGTACTCCCTTTAATTAAGGAGTCAATGTTCAACGGTAACAAATATTGATAAACAAGGAAAGAAATCAATTTTGAGAAGCTGATTTTAACATATACGTAGTAGTAAAAGTATAGAGCATAAATACAAAATATCCTAATTAAGGAAAGTGTATAGGAACTAATTGAAAGCAGGTTTATTCATAGAAATAAGGCAAGAGATAATTCTGGAAATCAACAAGAAAATCTCGAGTGAGATTCAAAACGCAGGGAATCAGTATCAATCAAGGAAATATCACACATGTAAGAAAATACTCGAAATCAGTAGGGAATATTGTGTAAAATCAATAAAGTATAATCACAGTTATTGAAAGATTCAAAATGGTAAAAATATTGCTGATTTAAACGGAATAACACATATGAAGCAAAAATCAGAAACCCTACTCACACAATTAGGGATTCACATCAGAACAAAACAAATAATTAAAGAACCCAGAAGACAATCATGATTTAGGCAAAAGTGACGAGGTATCAGAAACCCTAACAGCAAGCATAGGGCAAAATCACAAAATCACACAATACTCATGAAGGTAAAGTAGTTATACTAGAACAGGTAAAACAATATTGCAAATAAACTCGGATTTACATATTGAACCAAGAAATTTGGGGCTTTTTATAAAAAATGACTCAACGAAATGGAAAGTCTCAAATAACGTTTAAACATGGTAGAATCATAAAATAATGCTAAGAAATTAGAAAGAAGACTGTTTTGAAAGGGATTTTGAAAACCCTAGTTCGAAAACTAAAAAATCGTTTAGGAACCTGAAGAATCTTTAAAGAAAACATGGAAAAAACTCATAATATGTATAGATCTGTTACAGATCTAAAAGAATCGAAAGGTTTAAAGAACCAGGGTTTCAAAGAGAACCCAGAAAAGATAAGAAAGCCTTAAAATGTTACTGGTTTTAATCCAAAGGTCATAGATCTTACTCGAACGGCCGGAGGTTGTCGAAAAATGGTATGTAGGACCATGGGTAGGAGTTGAACCTCCTCTGGTTCACTTGAGAACCCCTAAGCGGTGACACAAGGCGAAGGATGGAGCCATGAGGCTGGTGAGAGGTGAAACCTCCATGGTTTCCGGCGAGGAGGTGGCCGGAGAATGGAGAGACAGGTCTCAGTAGACGAAGGGTTTAGAGAAAGAGGGGAGAGGATTCAGAGAGATGATTGAGTGTAACAAATGAGAGAGAGAAAATATGTAACGACCCGACCGATCGTTTTGAGCTCTAGCATGTCATTCGGTAGTTTGGGGTCATGAGCAGCTCCGTTTCATGTATTATGACTTGTAGGTGTGGTCGGAATTAAATTTCGGGAAGTTTAGAGTTGATTTGGAAAGAAAATTCTCATTTTAGAAACCTTAAGTTGGAAGAATCAACTACGATTGGAATTTTGAGTAAACGACCTCTGAATCAGGATTTGAAGGTTCCTGCATGTTCGTATGATGATTTCGGACTTGGGCATATGTCCGGATCGGGTTTTGGATAACCCGGGAGCTTTTCAGTGTATATTATGGAAGATAGCATTTTAGAAGAATTTCATAAATTTGGGTTGTAAGGCATTTCAGTGTTATTAATGTCTGATTAGGATTTCGAGCCTGGGAATAGCTCTATATGGTGATTCTGGAGTTGGGAGAGCGATCGGAAGTGAATTTAGATGTCGTAGGTTATTTTGAAGTCATTTGGCTAAAGAAAGGAATTTGGAGGTTTTTGAGAAATCTGACTGGAAGTGGAAATTTTGATATCGAAGTCGGAATACGATTCCAGAAGTTAGAGCATATCCGTAATGTCGAATATGACTTGTGTGCAAAATTTGAGGTCAATCAGACGTGATTTGATAGGTTTCGGCATCGGATGTGGAAGTTTGGAATTTCAAGTTCATAAAGTTGGGATTTGGGTGCGATTCATGGTTTCGATGTTGTTTAATGTGATTTGAGGCCTCGAGCAAGTCCGCATTATGTTTTGCAACAGTTTGGTATAATTGGACGGGTCCCAGGGGCCTCGGGTGGATTCCGGGTGGTTAACAGATAAATATTTGATGTTTGAAGAAGGATGGAATTGTTATCATCTGGTGTGGCCGCACCTGCGAGGCTTTGGCCACAGGTGCGGAGCCGCAGGTGCGAAGAAGTGGTGGTCTGGCTGGGAGCAGGTGCGATGATATTTCCGCACCTGCGAAGTCGCAGATGCGGGCTATGGGGCGCAGGTGCGAAGTTGGCATGAGCTGAGGAAAGCCGCAGGTGCAGAGGTTTGGTCGCACCTGCGGAATCGCAGGTGCGAGTGTTGGATCGCAGGTGCGAAAAATGGCCTGGGAAGAATGTTTTAAAACCGAGATTTTTTGGCCATTTCTTCATTTTTTCACTTGGTGTGGACGATTTTGGAGGAGCTTCAAGAGAGTGTTTTCGTCAAGGATCACAAGGTAATTAATTCCTTCATGTTTCTAAGTTAAATACAAGGTTGTTATATGGAAAATATTGAAGAAAACCTAGAAATGATAATTTGGATTTTTAGCCACGAATTTGAGCATGGAATTTAGAGTAAATTGTATAATTGAACTAGTAAACATATGGGTAGAATTTATCTTCGAGAAATTTCGGATTCCGGGCACGTGGGCCTGAGGGCATTTTGGTCATTTCACTAAGCGGGGTTGGGAAATTATATAATTTGGAATTGTTGCATATATTAGAGTATATTTTCATTGATTACCGTTATTTGGATAGTTTTGGGGCGTTGTGCGTCTGTTGGAGTCATCAGAAGGGCTTGGAGGCCGGTTATGGAATTTCGGAGTGAGGTAAGTCTCCTTTCTAACTTTGTGAGGGGAATTGTCCCCCTAGGTGAATTAATTAAGTATGTGCCATTATCTTTGGGGGCTACATACGCACGAGGTGACATGAGTCCGTGCGTAGCTACTATTATGCCATGTCCGGGTAGTCTAGGACCCACTAGCATGCCTTACGTATTGTACATGTTATCCTGCCCCTAATATTAGGCTGTAAATGCTATTGAATCGGTAATTGATTTCCTAAGAATATTAGAGTGTACCTTTCACAATTATTTAGAAAGAGAATTGACTCCTCCGTGGATAATTGTATACTTGATAGGGTTATGTTATGGAATATTATTAAACTTGGCAACTGAGTTTCAAAACAATGATTTAAAAGCTATATTTCATGTTCCTTTAAGAAGAATTTTACCACTTTCCCGAGAAACTGCCTTCTTGATAAAAATGTGGACTTATTGTGTGAATATGTGTATCTACGGGTGCCTAAGTCGCATGTATGATTCACGAGCAGGATAACCCTGTATTTATGTATAACAGCGTCACATGATCGATTCGCGAGCGGGGAAGATAGATGCATCTATGGTTCAAGCCGTTCGACCCTCGGCAGTGCATAATTTATTATTGTTGGTCCGCGCCGTTCGACCCTCGGCATTGCTTGCGCATGATATTTACTGCGTATTTGCTGTGATTTTTGCCTAATTACTGGCCTGAAATTTTAAGTTGTCAACTGAAATGACAGAGATTTAAAGTTATTAAAGATTTTTGGAAGAAATTGTTCCTTCCGGTTGGTTATTTGTTATTTGATCAAATCACCCATGTTGATTAATTGTTATTAGTATGACGAAGATTTAAAGTGTTAAATGTGGAAAGAGTTGATATTATTTATTTCCGATTTTTATAAATTGCCTATGATATTCATTCTTAGTGTGACACTTGAATATACTAAATTGACCTTTAGCAAGTGTCTAATTTGACCTCTCGTCACTACCTCTCTGAGAGTTAGGCGGGCAACTTACTAAGTACACGTTATTTCGTACTCATGCTACACTTAGTGTGCATTTTTATTGCACAGGTACTTTCATAGCGATGTGAAGGATTTGGAGACTTAGGCGAGCTGCATCATCCGGAGGCCATCCGCAACTGATAGAGTCTCCCTCATACTATATTACATTATTTTAATTTCCTTGTCCACTTGTATTTCGGACAAACTTTGTAGAAATTGTAAAATTCTTAGAAATTGCTCATGTACTTGTGACACCGGGTTCTGGAATGTGTTGGGATATATTTGCTAAAATAGGAATATTTAATAGGACTATTTAAACCATTGTATTTACTTAACAGATTCTATTTAATTATTATGTAATAAGTGAAAGGTAATGATTTTCATAAATGCTAAAGCCGAAAATTATTTTAATTAANGGGGGGGGGGGGAGGGTAGTCACCTAGATTAATTAAGGTAAGGACCAATCTGGGCCGTTGATTTGAATTAATCAACGGCTCAGATCGAATGAGGGGTTGGGCCGGTAAGGATTTTAGGTTTGGGTTGGGTAACTGGGCTAATTAATTGGGTTAGGAGTCCGGATTAATTAGGCTAGGATTAAAAATAAAAGTGGCTAATTGTTAAATACCCATAAAAAATAGACAAATAATTTATAAAAATAGTTAATAATGATAATAAATGAAATTGATGCTTAGTAAAATTAAATTAACATGATTAATTTGTATTTAAAATATAAAATGACTAATTATTGGGCCAAAATAACATAGAACATATGATTAGGTTACAATTGCAAAGTTATTGCAATTATTGCCAAAGAGTGCCAATCTGGCTAGTTGTGAAATAATTTGGTCTCAATAGGATTAAAAATAATATATTTAGTCAAGAAGTATTTTTGAAATCATTTGTAATGAAATTTATAATTAATTATTAGAAATTAAAACATTGGATGAATTAAAATAAAATTAATAAAAATATGGTAAAATTATAGAAAAATACCAATTGCTATGAAAACCTAATTTTGAAGGTATATATGCAAGTTAAAAATAATTTGAGGAAAAATTGGGTATCAAAATTGGGTAGAACTTAGGAATTTCAAAATTTGGGAATTTAGACCTCGAATTGAGGTGGGATTCTAAAACCAAATTGTATATCCGGGCTCGGGGGAGATTGGGTAAACGGGTTTTGGTCCGAACCTCGAGTTTAAACCAAGCTGGCCCGGGGTCGATTTTTATAATTTGATAAGAAAACATAGGAAAACCATAGTTTTTCATTAAAGTTGATTCCTTTACGCAATAGTTGATGTCTTTGAACCAATTGTGATTAGATTCGAGCGGGTTAGAGATAAATTCTAAAGTAAAAAGCGGTTATAGAGCAGTGATTTGCTTGTGACATCGAGGTAAGTGCTTGGTTTAACCTTGATTTGAGGGAATAAGAATCCCCAACTTAAATACTATGTGAATTTGCATGCGTGTGGTGTATAGGTGAGGTGACGAGTATCTATGTACCACCAAATTGTCTGTTTAACGTGATCCCTTTCCCCATTTCCATTTATTTGCTTTCGAGTTTAATTGTTTCATAATCATTGCTGTTTATATGTCGATTTGGATTCATTAACTTATTGTTAAGTATTGTTTCAAGTATTTTGGAAGTGTTGGCTATTATCTTGGTTTTGTTATGTTACATAAGGATTGAGCTGGATGTCAGTGTTACGATATGTATATAAATTTCCGGTTCGTTTCGTTGTGAAATGATAATTGATGAAGTTTATGAGTTTTACAGCTTCTGTTTACAATTGTTGATACAAAAATGTGGCGAAAGGCTTGGCCTGAATTGTGAAAGTTTTCATAAATAAACTGATATGATATGTCTGTTGGGAGCGAGTTGCACGCCGTAACAAGGAGTGATAAGGGTGGACAGGTAGGATCGGGTTGCACGCCGCATCAGGAGAAATAAGGGTGATATATATATAGGGAGGAGCAATAAGGGTGGACAGGTGGGAGCGGGTTGCGCGCCGCAACAAGTAGTGATAAGGGAGAATAACTATGTTTTACTGATTTTCAAAAATAAGGATTTGGAAAACTTTGGTTTATTAAAAAGGTTTTCTTACTCTGATTTATTTTCATTTAAATTGAAACTTGAAAATTTTGAGGAGTTGATTACAGTTGATATCTGAAAAGAGTTATCCGAGTTATTTTTATTTACTGTGGCAAGTTAGTGGTTATCGAGTTTATTATTATTATTATTATTATTTATTTCTTGCTGCATTATATGTTGTTTACAGGATATTTTATAGAATGTCCTGCCGTAGCCTCGTCACTAATTCGTCGAGGTTAGGCTCGACACTTACTCAGTACATGAGTTCGGTTGTACTGATACTACACTCTTCACTTCTTTTGCAGATCGAGGTACTGGTCTGTGTTAAGTTGGAGACATAGCTGTGCATTTTCACGGAGACAAGAGGTAGATCTGTTGGCGTTCGCAGGCTCCTGGAGTCTTCTCTACACTATTTAGTTGTTGTTTTCTTTCATTCAAAACAAATATAGTTTCCTTTCAGCCAAATACTTGTAGCATTCATTAGTAGTTCGTGAATTGTAACACCAGACCCTGGGTAGATATAGGGTTGGTAATAGTTCGTGGTTCGTATCATGTCATCTGATATTATTCATGAAGTCATTAATTAGAAAACATTAGATTTTTATTTTAAGATGTCTATTGTGTTAAGTAAACTCTGAAAGGAAATGGTTAGTAAATTTCTAACATTGGCTTGTCTAGCAAGTATTGTGTTAGGCGCCATCACGATCCCGTGGGTTGAGAATTTGGGTCGTGACAAGTTGGTATCAGAGCACTAAGTTTCTTAGGTCTCACAATTCACGGACAAGCTTAGTAGAGTCTAAAGGATCGGTACGGAGACGTCTGTACTTATCCCTAAGAGGCTATGAAGTTAGGAATAAACACCATTTTATTTCTACCATATCGTGCGATTCTTTTTATCTCCAACATTGATTGAATTCTTTTACTCACTCGCAAATGACGGAATGCATGCTTTTCTCACGCGGACCGACAAATGAGGTCCTCCCCCAATACCAATCCTATTAGGAATAGAGGCTGAGGCTGTGTCAGAGGCCGAGGCAGGGGCAGAACTCAACCCACTACTCATTCAGCTTGTAGCTTGGTTGCCAAAAAAAAACAAAAAAATTCAAAGGCTCAAAATGGTAGACTAGGGAAAATGTGCACTTGTCCCGACCCCAAATCATAAACCGGCCGTGATTGAACCTATCGTGGAACTAGGCTAGCCAATAATCACATGTTCACAATTTCTTTCAAAGTCCCAATAAAATTTCAAGCATTTCATAAAATATACAGGATTTACTAAATACATTAGGCCAAATAACAGTGCCACCAACCCAAAACCTGGAGCCAACATGTCATGAGCATCTACGAAAAATAAGCTGAAGGTATACTATTATAATACAAAAACCTCTGAAATAATAGCTAGATACAATAAGATGGGGAAACAGAGATATCTCTGCAGACGCTAAACAGCTACCTCTATATCCCGCAAATCCGGCTAAGCACGGAAAAGATAGCTAATGCTCGGTATCTGCACCTGAATCTGCACACAGGGGTGCAGGGAGTAATGCGAGTACGCCAACTCAGTAGTAATGAAAATAATTCAAGTCTAAGTGGCAAGAAATCACATAGAAATCAATGTCATTAATTAACAATATGCACAACCTTTCTTTCCAAGAGTATAAACATAGATATATGAAATCATCATTCCTTAAAACCAACTTCAGAAAAGTCCTTTGAAGAATGCATATTTTTAACAGCTTCAAACCGAAAGATTTAGTATGAAAATGAAATGAATCATATAGAGGCCCCTCGGGAAAAACATATTTCATAAGATCATAGTGAAAGTAGTAAAATCATAAGTAGCCCCTTGGGCAAAAACATGTATCATAATCAGCCCCTCGGGCATGCATCACAATCACTTATAATCAGTCGCTCAACACCTCTTAGTAACTCAGCACCTCACAGTCACTCTACACCTCACAGTCATGCATGCCTCCAAATCACTCGTCACTCGGTGCACTAACTGGGTGTGTGTGCAGACTCCGGAGGAGCTCCTTCAGCCCAAGCGCTAATATCGAGCCACCTCGTGGCATATCATATCCTCACAATCAGGCCCTCAGCCTCACTCAGTAGTACCACTCAAAAAGCCCCTTGGGCGAATTAGTAAAACAGGGTTCTCGACCCAAAACATCATTTTTAAATCTCAAAGTAGTGTAAATCAGACTGAGTTTCGAAAATAGTAAGCACAATGTGGCTGAGTGAAATCATCCATAAATAGTGAGGAAAACAACAGTAAAAATCCCCCAAGGGGTGTAAACAGATCGACATGAGGCCCCAAACACAACTTATAACCCAAATATTTCAACAATCTTTAGAATATAATTTAACATAAGGTTTTGAGTAAAATATGCAAATCATATCCTCCTGCGGAGAGGACCTAGTCCAATCCAAAAAAAATCAGTGCGCGCCACTGATATGCCGGAGAATTTCGGCACATTTAATACCAGATTGCTTAAATTATAGTTTGTTTTTATAACATTTACCCTTTATACTTATAGGATTTTGATATTTTGCAGTGCATGAGGTGTAAATACTCAAGACCATGAAAAAGAAAGCAAAGAAGCTAAAAAGTGAGGAAAACAACACTATGCGATTGCATATATGACAAGAGAGCATCGCAGAACTTAAATGCGAATCGCATAACGCACACAGGGATGGCAGATCGCAACAGAAAGATAGGCCAATTTCAAGAGCTAAAATACGGTCGATTATGTGACCGCATAACTCACATGCGAGCCGCAGAAGTAACCGCAGAATCCTTGGTACCTGAAGTCGCCTCAAGAATGCGATGCAAATCTGCAGTCGCATATCTACAACGCGAACCGCATATCAACAATGTGGTGATAGCCAGGAAACTAGGGTTTAGAGATGCGATGAGAACGTGAAGGATGCGAACTGCATTCCAGTTATGCGACAGGAATGCGATCGCATAACCTGCCTGCAGGGGTATTTTTGTCCGTCTTCTACCCGATCTCTGGCCCACTATAAAAGGATTTACTTGGGTTTTGTAGGGGAGACTGGTCCAGTTTTTTAAGAACATTCCCCTATTAAATATTCTCTCATTTTTGGAAGTATTAGAGCACTTCATTCTTGGTTTGTAAGCATCCATCACACTTAATACCTTTAGCTTTTTGTCATTTATTATGAGTAGCTAGCCTTAAATACTAAGGTTATGGACACTAAAAGGGTGTTATGTATTTGGGTATTTAACATTGAATATATGCATAATGGGTCGTTGATATTTATTTACTCTTCATTTTATATTTGTTGTTAGTGGTTGCAAACATTAACTTATGCCATAAATTCTTTCTTATCTTGGAAAAGTGGGTTAGAATTGGTAAGAGTAAATATCAAGGACTCAAGGCTTTAAACCTTGTTTAATGGAATCACTTAGGAATAAGATGCTTTTATTTGGCATAAAGTGATTTGGTTCTACTGCAACTCTTTTATATTTGGGAAAATTATAAAGAGGAAGTACTACTCTATTATTGGAAAATATTGGGTAGTCATTTAGAAATCAATTGCATATCAAGAACTTCCCATTAGAAATATATCATATTAATACCCATTGGCATTAAACTTCATCAAAGGGGACACAACCTTGGTTTACTCAATCCTATTAATTACAATTTTAATTTAATCTTATTACTACTACCTTTATTAGATTATTACAAAATCAACCCCATATGCCTGTTACATTAATGGAATAGAATTACGATTTGAGTTAAGAATCACACTATCAAAGTAATATTTTCACACCTATTCCCTGTGTGATTCGACCCCAACCTTGTTGGGTTATTATATTTGACTTCGACCGCTTTACACTATTTTAAAGTGTAATTTGAGCGTATCAAATTTTGGCGCCGTTTCCAGGGAATACGATTTTGAAATTACTAGTAAGTGTGTACTTCACTTGATATCTCTTTCCGTTCCATCACAAGTTTGCTTGCTTTGTATTGGTGTTCCAGGTTACCATGGCCAAATTGTATGATGAAGAGGAAAATCCTTTCGCTAACATCGATGAATACATCAATGACACCAATGCTATCCTTCCACCAATGATGGGTGCAGCTACATTTAAAGTGGATCATGGGATGATTCTCATGCTCAAAGCAGAAGGATTATTCCACAATTCCACGGATGATGACCCAACACAACACTTAAGGAATTTCTTGGGTGTGTGCGCCATGCACAAACAAACCAACCTAACAGATGACACTTTGAGGCTGCGGGTGTTCAAGTACTCATTAGCAGGAGAGGTAAGGAAGTGGCTTCATAACTTACCTCCTCATACCATCACTACATGGTCGGAACTTGTCCAAGAATGTTTGTCAAAATGGTTCCCTGATAGAAAGAAATCTGAGCTTAGAGACAAAATATTTTTCTTCAAGCAAATGCAGGGGGAACACTTACATGAAGCATAGGACCGATTCAAGTTGTATCTCGTGAGATCGCGGAGCCATGGGTTTCTGGATCACATTCTGATGGAAATTTTTTACATGGGCTTGGACCCATTCTCCCAGTCAATTGAAAAGAATGCCGCGGATGGATCTTTCATGGATAAGTCATTCGCTAGAATTAATCAAATTCTAAACAAGATGGCTAAGCACAATCAAGATTGGCATTCGGAAGATACAACTGGGGGAATTTCTTATGGCACTCCTTCTCTTGCAAACATGATCAAAGAGAATTAGGAAAGAGACCAAGTGATTGCCGGCCTCGCTACCAATGTTGATGTATTGACAAACATGCTTAAAGAAAATCAAACGAAGAAAGTGCATATGGTGGAATACATGCAACCAATGGGAAATCAATAGTGGGAAGAAGCTAACCTTGTTCAAAACTCTCAAGGTGGTTATCGCCAACAAAATAATTGGAGGCCGAACCCGCAAGAGCAAGGCCAACAAAATTGGTGCAATGATCGAGGTGGTCAAGGATCGTGGAATAACAACAATAACTATTCTAATAGGAGCTCCAATCCTTATGTAACACCGAGGGGGAAATATTCCAACTCTTCACAATCATCAAGTGAATCTAAAATGGAAGGGATGCTAGAGCGGATTTTGTAAAATCAAGAGAAAAGCGATGCAACAATGAGGAATATGTCCGAGGTGGTGGGTTCACACACCGCTTCGATTCAAAAACTTGAATTGAAAATGAGAGATCTATCCAGAGAGAAAATTCCCAAGCAAAAAGGCACACTTCCAAGTGACACGGTGGTAAACCCAAAGAGCAGCCAAAATGGATCGACATCTCATTGCATGGCCATCACAACTAGAAGTGGTAAGGTGCTACAAGACGAGAATGAGAAAGTGATTGATGTTGAGAACGATGATAAAAGATAAGAAGCTCGGATTGAGTTGACAGTGGTAGTGGAAGTTGAAAATGAATCCCCTGAGGAAGCGGTTCAAAGAGAAAGAAAAGGAAAGGCCGCGGAAAAGGTGGAGGAGACCCCAAAAGCCCCTCCACCAATTCTTAGGCCTAACCCTCCAATTCCTCAAAGGCTTGTACGAAGAGTTGATGATGGGAAGTTCGAAACATTTTATGACATCTTGAAACAATTGTCAATGGATATCCTTTTCTTAGAGGCTTTTCAAGAGATGTCGGGGTTCACCAAGTACTTTAAAGAGTTGATGAAAAAGAAGAGAACAACAAAGAATGAGGTGGTAAGTTTGACTCACCGGGTAAGCTCGATAATTGCTACATCAACCATGGAGAAAAAGGGAGATCCGGGAACTTTTACTATCCCATGTACCATTGGGTTAAGATATTTTGCTAGAGCACTTTGTGACAATGGTGCTAGTATAAATTTGATGCCTCTTGCTATCTACAAGCAAGCGGGATTGGGGTTTCCAAGACCAAATAGCATGCGTTTGCAAATGGACGATCGATCTGTAAAGAAACCCGTGGGCATTGTTGATGACGTTCTAGTGAAAATGACGAATTTTCTTCTCCCGACCAACTTTGTCATCTTGGATTGTGCGGTGGATAAAGAGATTCCTATCATTCTAGGAAGACCATTCCTTGCAACGGGAAGAGCATTAATGGACTCAAAACGACATGAAATCAAATTCTGAGTGAATGATGAAGAAGTCACCTTCCAATCAAGCAAGGGTTTGAAATTACCAAGCGCATATGAGGAAATCTCGGTAATTGATGTGGTTGATGAGGTGAACGATGCCGTTGATATGAAAATGGAAGAAGAGGGCCTTGGCGAAGCATTAGCGGCAATTTTGGTAAATTTTGATGATTAAAACATTGAGGGTTATGCGGAGATGGTCAATGCATTGGAAGGGCGTGGGTCCTATACTTATGGACCAAAGAAACTTTCCCTCAACCTAGAGAATCGAATGACACCACCGACAAATCCTTCAATCACGGAGCCACCATACCTTGAGCTCAAACCACTTCCATCGCACTTGAGGTATAAATTTCTTGGCTCTAATAATACTTTACCGGTAATCGTGTCTTCTTTGTTGAATGATGTGCATGTTGATGCATTGCTAAATGTCTTGCAGGAGCACCGACAAGCAATTGGATGGACAATAGCGGACATTCGAGGAATTCCCACCGAAATATGTGAACACAAAATTCAACTGGAAGAAGGAAGCAAACCAAGCGTAGATCATCAAAGAAGATTAAATCCCTCTATGCAAGAGGTGGTCAAGAAGGAGATCATCAAATGGTTGGATGCCGGGGTTGTCTAACCCATTGCAGATAGTCCGTGGGTGAGTCCGGTGCAATGTGTGCCCAAGAAAGGAGGCATGACGGTGGTCCACAACGAAAAGAAGGAACTTATTCTTACGCGGACGGTCACCAGATGGAGAGTGTGTATGGACTACCGGAACCTTAACATTTCTACTTGCAAGGATCATTTCCCTATGCCTTTTATTGATCAAATTCTTGATCGACTAGCGGGAAAATATTTCTATTGCTTCCTTGATGGATATTCCGGCTATAACCAAATCAACATTGCCTTGGAAGATCAAGAGAAAACAACCTTCACTTGCCCATACGTCACCTTTGCTTTTAGTCGAATGCCTTTTGGGTTGTGCAATGACCCGACCACTTTCCAACGATGTATGATGTCCATATTTTCCGATATGGTAGAGGATTTCTTGGAGGTCTTCATGGATGATTTATCGGTGGTAGGTGACTCATTTGAGCACTGCCTTGAAAACCTCCGTCAAATTCTTGAACGGTGTGAAGAAACCAATCTTGTGCTAAATTGGGAAAAATGTCACTTCATGGTCGATGACGGAATTGTGCTGGGGAACAAAATTTCAAAGAAGGGCATTGAAGTCGATTGGGAAAAGATTGAGATCATCTCCAAACTCCCTCCTCCAATTTCGGTAAAAGGCATCCGAAGTTTTCTGGGCCATACCGGATTCTATCGGCGCTTTATCAAGGACTTCTTAAAAATTGCAAACCCTATGTGCAAGCTCCTTGAAAAAGATGCCAAGTTCTTGTTCAATGAAGAATGCCTAAAAGCATTTGAGGAGCTGAAAGAAAAGCTCACCACGACCCCCATTATTATCACACCGGATTGGTCTCTTCCATTCGAGCTTATGTATGACGCCAGTGGTGTAGCTATTGGAGCGGTATTGGGTCAACGACACAACACAATTCTCCATCCCATATACTATGCAAGCAAAACTCTTAACGGTGCCTGAATGAACTACACAGTGATAGAGCAAGAGCTTCTTGCTATTGTCTATGCTGAGAAATTCAGGGCTTATCATTTGGGATCCAAGGTGGTAGTCTTTACAGATCATGCTGCTCTTGGCTATCTTATGGAAATGAAAGATGCTAAGCCAAGGTTAATCCGGTGGGTCCTTCTATTGCAAGAATTTTACTTTAAGGTCAAAGACCTGAAAGGCACTGAAAATCAAGTTGCGGACCATCTCTCTCGAATTGAAGAAAAAGGGCGTCCAAAAGATGACTTAGATATTGATGATGCTTTCTCTGATGAGCATATTCTGGCGTTATCCTATTCTTTTTCTCCTTGGTATGCTGACATTGCAAATTATTTGGTGAGTGAGTTTATTCCAGATGGCTTGGAATCATATCAGAAGAAGAAATTTTTGAGGGAATGCCGTCAATACTACTGGGAGGAACCATTTTTGTTCCACATCTGTGTGGACAACATTATTAGAAGATGTGTTCCGGAAGAAGAAGTGATGCCAATTCTAAAGGCATGTCATGACTCACCGGTGGGGGGTCACCATGGAGGGGAATCAGACAGCATCGAAAGTGCTTGAATGTGGATATTATTGGCCAACTCTCTATCATGATGCAAATAAAATGGTCAAAGATTATGATCAATGCCAACGCCAAGGGTCAATCTCCAAGAGGCATGAAATGCCAATGAACTTTGTATTGGAGGTTGAAATTTTTGATCTATAGGGCATCGACTTTATGGGGCCGTTTGTAAGTTCTTGTGGGATGAAATACATTCTTGTAGCTGTGGACTATGTGTCCAAGTGGGTTGAAGCCATTGCCTTGCCAAAAATGAGGCTAGGAGTGTAACCGCATTCTTGAAAAGAAACATATCCACTCGGTTCGGCACTCCTAGAGCAATTCTCAGTGACGGTGGTTCCCACTTTTGTAACAGGGCTTTCAAAGGGATATTGGAGAAGTATGGTGTAAAGCACAAGGTGGAGACGCCTTATCATCCCCAGTCGAGTGGCCAAGTCGAAGTCTCCAACCGGGAGATAAAGAGCATCTTAGCAAAAATAGTTAATGCAAACCGGACCGACTGGTCAAGGAAGCTGGATGATGCATTATGGGCCTACCGAACAACATACAAAACTCCGATAGGTACTTCTCCATACAGGCTAGTGTTCGAAAAAGAATGTCATCTACCCGTGGAGCTTGAGCACAAAGCCATGTGGGCACTCAAGAAGTTGAACCTGGATTGGAATGAAGCTGCAAATTTGAGGCTAAATCAACTCAATGAAATGGGGGAATTCCGTTTCCATGCTTATGAGAGCGTAGCTATGTACAAAGAGAGAATGAAGGTCATCCATGACAAGAAGATCTTGAAACGAGAGTTCCACACTGGTGACTTGGTGTTACTATTCAATTACCGACTCAACCTCTTCCCGTGCAAACTCAAATCCAAATGGTCTGGCCCTTTCAAAGTGGTGAATGTCTCCCTTTTTGGTGTTGTGGAACTAGAAATTGAGGACGGACTTCGTACGTTCAAGGTAAATGGCCAATGCATCAAACACTACTTGGGCACCGATGGTGAGAGGCATGTGGTAGAGCAATTATATTTGAAGGATGGTCCTTGTCCCACCGATGAATGACTCCAAGAGAACACCAACTTCGTCGTGTCGCGACATTAAATCAAGCGCTTCATGGGAGGCAACCCATGTGTGGTAAATCAAGCGTTATATTTTTGTTTTCAATAAATGTGGCTCATGAAGGAATTTAACGAGTGTCAGTGCAGATAGTTTAAGCAATCGCAAAGACAGGGTCGAATTGCACATAAACGCTAAGAAGAGAAAAAATTGGCCATTATGCGATGCATATGCGACCGCATTTCTGGTTTGCGATTCGCATTCTGGTCGCATACATCAATAGAATGTCTGGGAAATCGGATGGCCAAATATGCGATGCCAAGGTGCACTATGCGAACCGCATTCCATGTATGCTATCGCATAGTGCACCACATTTTCACTCTCAGAGTAGTTGTACTCAAACCACCGCATGCTGAAGATCCGGTTGCATTCTTCACTATGCGGTCCCGCTATCACCGCATTTTCCTCCCAGGTAAGCCCCTCATCTCCCTCTCTCACACATCGTCCCACTTTAACAAAAACACAACAAATATAAAAAAAGAGAAAAATAACGAGAACACAAAAGAACAAAGAATTTCCAAAGTGTAACGGTACTTCAACACTCCAAATTCCTTAGCATTCGTCCTTCTCAAAATTCGACTGCTCATCTGGTATGTGTCCCTTACCCATTTTCTCAACTTTCCGTTCTCTCTTCTGTTGTGTTTGTGTTTCATAAATTCCATGAGGTGTCGTGTGTGATTCTCTCTTATGCTGTTGTTTCCCTGAATATCGCCTCGTATATTTATTGAACTCGTACAAGAGAGGAGGAAGGGTAGACTGGTGACGGATAATTAGGCTTGGGGATATCAGTGCAAGAATCCACCATAGTTAGGGCTGGACCCTCTGTTTGCGAACGATCTGCATTTCGCATTCCTAAAATGCGGACCGCATTTGTGTCGCATCCCTAAACATAGACCCCTTAGAGAAGATGACTTATACGACGCATTTGCGATCGCATAGTCGATATGCGGTCCGCATCTGCATCGCATACTCGCACAGTGTATTTCCCCAACCCAACCCCCATTGTGCGACCTGTTTGCAATCGCAAACTCACTTTTGCGGTAGGTTATGCGATCGCATTATTATTTCCATTTCTGTCCATACACTTTTGTGATGCATATGCGAACCGCATAGTGGTTATACGATTGCATATGACATCACATTAGTGTTTTTGTTTAATTATTTATTCTTATGCGACAAGTTTGCGACTAGCATTGTGGAAATGTGATCGCATACCCCGTCACACAAGAGAAATTTTCTTGTCTTTTGTGCACCTTCTGAGAGCTGAGGGCAGCAGCTCTCAGCCTCCTATCACTCTTGCCGCTGAGCCTGCAGCAGTTCCTCCACCACCAGTGGCTGTTTTTCCTCTTGCTGAGCAGTCATATGCTCCCGCTCCTATGGGGGTTGAGGATCCCTCCCCCACACAGCATGTCACCGACTCCTGTAGCACTTAGCGCGCCCCAGGGAGCCCCTAACTCCGTCTTTCTATTTCTTATGAATTGGGGGCAATGCATACTTTTTAGTTGGGGGTGGTGTTGTATTGATGTTTTTGTGACAATTTGGATGATATTGTACTTGTATTTTTTGTATGTTATGTATGTTTTCATTTTTATTTTCTTTGGTGTTATGGTATCTCCAAGCTGTCAATGAACCAGTGTACATATTTCTTTTGTGGCACTAATGTAATTTCATTACCGTTAACTCTTCTTTGCAGTTTATAAAAAAAAAGGAACAATAAAATTTATGTAGGGTTTTCCTTAGTTGTTAGCAATGAATTCTCCTTGGTTTTTCTTCGCCGGGTGCTTTTCCAAGGGTGTAATAGTAGAACCATGGCACTAGGACGAAACGTATTGACCGGTTTAGTGTAAGTGTCTAGTCTCAAGTATGTGTTCTGAAATAATCCATACCCTTCCTATAAAAATAATGTGTTAAAAAGAAAATCAACTCCGTGAACTTGAGGCTCGCCTGTTGACTCTATGTGTACTTAGAATTATACATGCAAACAATGAAGGTTTCGAGTTGTCAAGCCTTGACTCTTGACTAAAACGATGTTGAACCGAACAGTCATGTGTCGTGTGTGTTAGATGTTTTTATCAATAATTCTTGTGTTTACTTCTGTCAGCTAGAACTTGCCCAGTTGGTTTTTCGCTGCTAATAATAAGTACACTGAGTTGGAGAAATGACCTTAGGCATTCTTTGTGATATTGAGAAACCCAGTGAAGCTTTCAAGCTTCCAAATGTTTGCATGAATATCACTAGTTGCCCATTTGAGCCCTTAGCCCTTTTGTTGGACACCTCATTACAAGCCTTTCCCGTTTCGAGCAAGTAATCCTCTCTTTTGAACCTGTCCCTCCTTGAATATTGAGAATGAGGCAAAAATCCTAGGTTGGGGGTTTGGAGAAACAATTGGAGATTGGCAAGGCTGTATATTGAGTGTAGAGCATACACCTCAAAAGATTCAAGTGAAAATTATTCAAGCTCTAAAATGATATTAAAAAAAGAAGAAGAAGAAGATAGATATATACATGGAAGCTTGGAAGAAATTTAATGAGGTAATTCTACGTTGGTAACTAAATGCCAATGAGGCTATGAAATTCGAAAGGAAGAAAAGGGCACTGAGAGAGAAAGATGTGAGTAGTGTTCAAGGAGGGAGTAGTCACTTGTACCCAAATGATTATCCAACCCTTCCCTAAGCCTACATTTAAATCTAGAAAGTCCTTATGGGATCTCCAACCGAATGTTCTTAAAGTAGCAACGAATTAAAATAAGGGCAAGCCTATGGTATGATGTGTGGTAACACTTGAAATTCTTTGTGAGTGTGAGCGCCTTGGTAAATATGTCCCTTGTGTTGTTTTTGTAAATATTGTGAGTGGGACCTTCTTTCTTTCTGGTAAGGGCACATGAAAAATGAGGTGTAATAGTAGTTGAGTTCTTAAAGTCGGGTGCAAGTGCACTCAGCTTAGAGTAACATTTTGTCAAATTGTTCGAGGCTCAAAGTTGAGTAGTTTCCATATAAATAGTAGTAACTGTTCATGACGGGTAAATGGATGAAATGCATGCTTGTAGTACTGACACTTAACACTGTCCTCGGTCATAGTTGTTTCTGGTCTTGTAATTAAAGTCTAGGTTAGGATAGAGTCATTTTAGTTTCTTGAGAACAAGCAAGAGCTTAAGTTGGGGGTGTTGATGTGCCGGAGAATTTCGGCACATTTAATACCAGATTGCTTAAATTATAGTTTGTTTTTAGAGCATTTACCCTTTATACTTATAGAATTTTGATGTTTTGCAGCGCATGAGGTGTAAATACTCAAGACCATGAAAAAGAAAGCAAAGAAGCTAAAAAGTGAGGAAAACAACACTATGCGATCGCATATATGACAAGAGAGCATCGCAGAACTTAAATGCGAATCGCATAACGCACCCAGGGATCGCAGATCGCAACAGAAAGATAGGCCAATTTCAGGAGCTAAAATGCGATCGATTATGCGACCGCATAACTCACATGTGAGCCGCAGAAGTAACCACAGAATCCCTGGTACCTAAAGTCGCCTCAAGAATGTGATGCAAATCTGCGGTCGAATATCTACAATGCGAACCGCATATCAACAATGCGGTGAAAGCCACGAAACTAGAGTTTAGAGATGCGATGAGAACGTGAAGGATGCGAACCGCATTCCTGTTATGCGACAGGAATGCGATCGCATAACCTGCCTGCAGGGGTATTTTTGTCCGTCTCCTACCCGATCTCTGGCCCACTATAAAAGGATTTACTTGGGTTTTGTGGGGGAGACTGGTCCAGTTTTTGAAGAACATTCCCCTATTAAATATTCTCTCCTTTTTGGAAGTATCAGAGCACTTCATTCTTGGTTTGTAAGCATCCATGAAACTTAATACCTTTAGATTTTTGTCATTTATTATGAGTAGCTAGTCTTAAATACTAAGGTTGTGGACCCTAAAAGGGTGTTATGTATTTGGGTATTTAATATTGAATATATGCATAATGGGTCGTTGATATTTATTTACTCTTCATTTTATATTTGTTGTTAGTGGTTGCAAACATTAACTTATGTCATAAATTCTTTCTTAGCTTGGAAAAGTGGGTTAGAATTGGTAAGAGTAAATATCAAGGACTCAAGGCTTTAAACCTTATTTAATGGAATTACTTAGGAATAAGATGGTTTTATTTTGCATAAAGTGATTTGGTTCTATTGCAACTCTTTTATATTTGAAAAAATTATAAAGAGGAAGTACTACTCTATTATTGAAAAATATTGGGTAGTCATTTAGAAATCAATTGCATATCACGAACTTCCCATTAGAAATATATCATATTAATACCCATTTGCATTACACTTCATCAAAGGGGACACAACCTTGTTTACTCAATCCTATTAATTACAATTTTAATTTAATCTCATTACTACTACCTTTATTAGATTATTACAAAATCAACCCCATATGCCTGTTACATTAATGGAATAGAATTATGATTTGAGTTAAGAATCACACTATCAAAGTAATATTTTCACACCTATTCCCTGTGGGATTTGACCCCAACCTTGTTGGGTTATTATATTTGACTTCGACCGCTTTACACTATTTTAAAGTGTAATTTGAGCGTATCAGCCATATACTCGTCATTCGACATGTGCGCCATTCTAAAATCAGTAAGAAATACTTAGTCCGGGGTTTCATACCCTCAAGACAAGATTTATAACCATTACTTACCTCTACCGGGCCACAACACTAGTCTGCTATGCTCTTGCCCCTCAAATTGACTCCCGATTGCTCCGAATCTAGCCAAAACCAGTTTAACATCATTAATATACACTAAAGGAACACGACCCAATCGAAAACTATCAAATATACAAGAATCTCGAAATTCAGCCAAACCCGAGCCCCAAGCTCACGTCTCGAAATTCGATAAATTTAACATCACTAGAAACCTCGTCCTCCCACGATTCTACACATACCAAAAATATCACAATCGGACCACAATTGCCTACCCAAATTGCCAAAAGAATTTTCCAATCCTCCACCCATTCTTCCCATCATTTACCTACTTTAATCCTTAAATTTACAAGCCTAATCCGAACAAAATAGCATAGAAACGACTTTAATAACCCGGGAACTTACCTCCACTGAAGAACCACGAATTTCCTCTTCAATTTGCCTTCATAAGAGCTCCAACCGCATGCAAAAATGGTGGAATGAATAAAATTTCACGGAGGCCCCTTTTATACTGTTCTGCCCAGCATTTCCACACATGCGGACACTTAGTCGCACCTGCGTACCCGCACCTGCGATCCCAGGTGCGCACATGTGCAATCCAACTAACGGACCAATTCACGCACCTGCGGCCACTTCTCCGCACCTGCGGCTTCGCAGGTGCGTCCATCTCTTCGCACCTGCGGATTTCCCTTACCTAGCCTCCTTTTGCACATGCGCATAGACTTTCGCACCTGCGACATTGCACATGCGACTACCCATCCGCAGGTTCGGCCAACACCAGAAACTCACACCAGCAGCTATTTGCTGCAATTTTCCAAGTTCAAAACCCTACCAACCATCTGAAATTAATCCCGAGCCCCTCGGGGCCCCAACCAAACATACCAACACACCCCATAACATTATTCCAACTTAGTCGAGACTTTGGAACACCAAAAACAACATGAAAACACCAAAATTACATCAAATTCAAGCCTATGAACTTTGAAACTTCCAAATTTCGCCAACTACGCCGAAACCAACCAAAACACCTCCGATTGACCTGAAATTTTGAACACATACCCAAAATGACATGACGGAACTGCTCCAACTTCCAGAATCCCATTCCCACCCCAATAGCCTATTTTCCACTGCCGAGCAAAAATCGCCAAAAACTAACTTTCGCCAATTCAAGCCTAATTCTACACCGGACATCAAAATTTCATTCCGAAAACACTCCTAAGTCCCAAATCACCTAACGAAGCTATCCGAGCCATAAAATCCGCATTCCGAGGTTGTTCACCAATAAGTCAACTCTCAGTTAACTTTTTCAACTATTAGGCTACTTTGAGAGACTAAATTCCTCAATTCTCACCATGACTACTCCGGACCCAAACCAACTGACGCAACACAACACAACAAAAACAGGCTAGCAATGTATGACAAATGCAGAAATAGGGGAAACGGGGTAAATCTCACGGAACGACTGGCCAGGTCGTTACATCCTCCCCCTCTTAATCAAACGTTCGTCCTCGAACGGGTCTAGAAACATACCTAGAGTCTCGAATAAGTGAGGATATCTGTCCTGCATCTCCCACTCGGTCTGCCAAGTGGCATCCTCCATCGGCTGCCCTCTCCACTGAACCTTCACTGAAACTATATCCTTAGACCTCAGCTTCCTAACCTGCCGACCCAAAATAGCCACTGGCTCTACCTCATATGACATATCATCCTCGAGCTGAACCGTGCTGAAGTCCAAAACATGAGACGGGTCACCAACATACTTCCGGAGCATCGAAACATGGAATACCAGATGAATACTCGATAAATTGGGAGGCGATAAATTGGGAGGCATAGCAAGCGTATAAGCCAATTCCCCAACTCTCTGAAGCACCTCAAATGGCCCAATGAACCTGGGACTCAGCTTCCCTTCTCTTCCCGAATCTCATAACATCCTTCATGGGCGACACCTTCAGCAACACCTTATCCCTAACCATGAAAGACACATCTCGGACCTTCTGTTCCACATAACTCTTCTGCTTGGACTGCGCCGTGCGAAGCTGCTTCTGAATCAACTTTCCCTTACCCAACGCATCCTGAACCAAGTCTGTGCCCAATATCCTAGCATCGTCCGGCTCAAACCAACCAACCGGTGATCTGCACCTCCTACCATATAAATCCTCATAGGGGGCCATCTGGATACTCGACTGATAGCTATTATTATATGCAAACTCTACTAGTGGCAGAAACTGGTCCCATGAACCACCAAAGTCAATCACACAAGAAAGCAACATATCCTCCAAAATCTGAATGGTACGCTCTGACTGCCCGTCAGTCTGAGGATGAAGCGTCGTGCTCAACTCGACCTGAGTACCCAACTCTCTCTGCACGACTCTCCAAAACTCAGATGTGAACTGAGAACCTCTGTCATAAATGATAGAAATTGGAACCCCATGCAATCGGACAATCTCCCTAATATAAATCTCAGCTAACCTCTCCGAAGAATAAGTAGTACCAATAGGAATAAAGTGCGCGGACTTGGTCAACCGATCCACATTAACCCATATAGCATCAAACCTCCTCGAAGTCTGTGGGAGTCCAATTATGAAGTCCATGATGATCTGCTCCCACTTCCACTCCGGAATATCAAATCTCTGAAGCAATCCACCTGGTCTCTGGTGCTCATACTTGACCTGCTGATAGTTGAGACACCGAGCCACAAACTCAACAATATCTTTCTTCATCCGCCTCCACCAATAATGTTGCCTCAAATCCTGATACATCTTTGCGGCACCCGGATGGATGGAATACCGCGAATTATGGGCCTCAGCTAGAATCAAATCTCGAAGTCCATCTACATTGGGCACGCAAATCCGGCCCATGCATCCTGATGACCTCATCATCACCAATAACCACATCCCTGGCATCACCGCAACAGACCCTATCCTGAAAAACAAGCAAATGTGGATCATCATACTGGCGCGCTCTAATCTGATCGTAAAGAGAAGACCTGGAGGCTACACAAACAAACACCCGCGGGGGCTTTGATAGATCCAATCTCACAAACTGACCCGCTAAGGCCTAAACATCAAGGGCTAATGGCCGCTCTGCGACTGGAAGGTAGGCTAGACTCCCCAAACTCTCTACTCTGCGACTCAGGGCATCAACCACTACATTGGCCTTCCCCGGATGATATAAGATAGTGAGGTCGTAATCCTTGAGAAGCTCTAACCATCTCCTCTGATGCAAATTCAAGTCCTTATGGCTTAGCAGATACTGCAAACTGCGATGATTAGTGAAAATCTCACACTGCACTCCATACAAATAATGCCACCAAATCTTCAAGGCATGAACAGTGGTAGCTAACTCAAGATCGTGCACTGGATAATTCTTCACGTACACCTTCAACTGTCTAGACGCGTAGGCAATCATCCTACGTCCTTCATCAATATCGCTCCCAAACCAACCCTAGAAACCTCACAATAGACTGTGTAAGAACCCGAACCAGCAGGCAAAACTAGTACCGGAGCTGTGGTCAATGCTGAGTTGAGCTTCTGAAAGCTCTCCTCACACTCATCAGACCATCTGGTTGGAGCACCCTTCTGGATCAATCTTGTCAAAGGCGAAGCAATAGTAGAGAATCCCTTCACAAAGCAACGGTAATATCCGGCCAAACCAAGGAAACTCCTAATCTCTGTAGCTGAGGACGGTCTGGGCCAACTCTGCACCGCCTCTATCTTCTTTGGATCAACCTGAATATCCTCGCTAGACACCACGTGCCCCAAGAAAGCTACCAAACCAAGCCAAAACTTACACTTGGAGAATTTCGCATAAAGTTTCTCCTCCTTCAACCTCTGTAACACAGCTCTCAATGCTGAGCATGCTCTTCCTGACTACGAGAATAAACCAGGATGTCATTAATAAACACAATGACGAAAGAATCAAGATAAGGATGAAACACGTTGTTCATCAATTGCATGAACGCAGACATAACCAAGAACTCATAATGAGCATATTTGGTCCTGAAAGCAGCCTTCGGAATGTCAGAATCCCGAATCTTCAACTGATGATACCCAGATCTCAAGTCAATCTTGGAAAACACTCTGGCTCCCTGAAGCTGGTCAAACAAATCATCAATGCGAGGCAAGGGATACCGGTTCCTCACCATAACCCTATTCAGCTACCGATAATCAATACACATACGCATGGACCCATCCCTTTTCTTCACGAACAATACCGGTGCACCCCAAGGTGACACGCTAGGCTGAATGAACCCCTTATACAGGAGTTCCTGAAGTTGCTCCTTCAATTCCTTTAGCTCCGCTGGTACCATACGATAAGGTGGAATAGAAATAGGCTGGGTACCTGACAACAAGTCAATACCAAAATCAATATCCCTGTCAGGTGGCATGCCTGGCAGGTCTGTAGGAAACACATCCAAAAATTCACGGACCACAGGAGCTGAATCAATAGAGGGAGCCTCACCACTTATATCCCTCACAAAGGCCAAATAAGATAAACACCCTTTATTAACCATGCGCCGAGCCTTCAGGTAGGAAATCACCCTGCTAGGCATATACTCGGAAGAACCTCTCCACTCAACCCTCGGACACCCTGGCATACCTAAGGTCATGGTCTTAGCGTGACAATCAAGAACAACATGGCACAGAGATAACCAATCCATGCCCAATATCACATCAAAATTGACCATGATGAGTAACAGTAGGTCCACTCGGGTCTCCTGACCCCCAATAGATATCATGCACGACCGATACACACAGTTCACAACAACAGTATCACACACCAGAGTCGACGCATGAACAGAGGTGACCAGAGACTCACGGGGCACATCCAGAAAATGGGAAAAATATGAAGAAAAATAGGAATATGTAGAACCAGGGTCAAATAAAGCCAAGGCATCTCGATAACAGACTGAGACAATACCTGCGATCACAGCATCTGAGGCCATAGCATCTGGCCTGGCTGGAAATGCATACATGCGAGCCTGACCTCCCCTGCTCGACCTCCCCCTCTAGGGCGGCCTCTGGCTGACTGACTACCACCTCTGGCAGTCTGGGCGACTGGTGAAGTAACTGGAGCTGAAGTCGAGGGCTGGCCCCTCTACTGAGAAGATCCACCGGAATGGTGGGGACACTTCCTCCACACGTGCCCGAACCCTCCACAGTCAAAGCAACTCCCTGGAGCTGGAGGTGGAGACTGATAGAAACCCCTAGTACCCGAACGACCACTGGAAGACTCATGCATAGAAGAACTCTGAACTAGGGGTGCTCGAGCTGCAGTCTGAGCTGGGAGGGCACCAAATAAAGTACGGCATGATTGAGAACCACAGGGACCATGCCCCGAAGATGCACCACTATACGCTGGGCGGCCTGAATGTGGAGTCCTGAATGAACGACCCCTACCTTGCTGAAACATTCCCCTGAAGGGAGCACCACTGGAACTGCCCAAACCACGAGGCCTCTTGGCCTCCCTCTTCTCCCGCTCCTGGTGGCGAACGGACTCAATATCTCGAGCTATGTCAACAACCTGCTCGAATGAAGCATCCGATACTCTCTCTCGAGTCATAAATAGTCGGAGCTCATAAGAAAGAACATCTACAAACCTCCTCACCTTCTCCCTATTAGTAGGGAAAATCTTAGAAGCATGCCTATCCAACTCGAAAAACCTCATCTCGTACTGAGTAACTGATAACTCTCCCTGGCGCAGCTGCTCAAACTGCCTGCGCTGCTCCTCTCTATGGGACTGAGGAACATACTTCTCCAAAAAGATCATGGAGAACTACTACCAGGTGAGAGGTGCTGAACCAACCGGCCTACGCCTCTCGAATGACTCCCACCAAGTAAAGGCAGCACCCGCAAACTGAATGTAACAAATGAGACCCCACTGGTATCCAAAATACCCACAGTACGTAGTATCCTCTGGCACTTATCTAGAAACCCCTGGGCATCCTCGCCCTCTGTACCGCTGAAAGTCGGAGGCTGAAGTCTGTTGAATCTCTCCAACCTGCGCTGCTCGTCTCAGGCATAGCAGGGACAACATAATCCTGGACCGGAGCAACTGGCTGAGCTGGGGTTGCTCCCGGTGCCGGAATACCCCGTGCAGCCTTCTCAGGTGTCCAGGCAGTTGGATTCTGATTGCCTCCCCCGACCTGAGCTGTGGTGGAAGTAGAAGACATGGCGACTGCCTGAGCCAAACTGGTGCACACTGTCAATATCTGAGACAGGGTCTCCTGAAAACCCAGAATAACCATAGGCACTACCGGTGCCTGAGCCTGTCTCGCTGGAACACCATTGGCAGAAACCTGATCCTGATCGATAGGGGGATCCTGAGGTACTGTATCGGCTGCTGCGCTGGCTGGCCCCTACCTCTACCACGGTATCACGGCCTCGACCTCTCGCTGGTCTAGCTGGTGACTGGTCACTCTGATCGGTATTGCGTGTCCTCACCATCTGTGAGAGAATGAAAGAACGTAAGTTCAGATTTCAAGAATAAATAGCTTAGGACGAAAGAGTTCAGGAATATGCAAATGTTTCCTAAAAGTTCGGCAGCCTCTCGAAGATAAGTACAAACGTCTCCGTACCGATCCGAAAGACTCTACTAAACCTTCTCATGACCGTTGAGTCCTATGTAACCTAGGCTCTGATACCAAACTGTCACGACCCCAAATACTAAACCGGCTGTGATTGCGCCTATCGTGGAACTAGGCTAGCCAATAATCACATGTTCATAATTTCTTTCAAAATCCCAATCAAATTTCAAGCATTTCATAAAATATACAGAGTTTACTAACTACATTAGGCCAAATAACAGTGCCACCAACCCCAAAACCCGGAGCCAACATGTCATGAGCATCTAAGAAAAATAAGCCGAAGGTACACTATTATAATACAAAAACCTCCGAAATAATAGCTAGATACAATAAGATGGGGAAATAGATATGCTGCGGACGCTGAACAACTACCTCTATATCCCGCAAATCCGGCTCCGCACGGAAAAGATAGCTAATGCTCGGTATCTGCACCTAAATCTGCACACAGGGGTGCAGGGACTAATGTGAGTACGCCAACTCAGTAGTAATGAAAATAAATCAAGTCTAAGTGGCAAGAAATCACATAGAAATCACTGTCATCAATTCACAATATGCACAACCTTTCTTTCCAACAGTATAAACATAGATATATGAAATCATCATGCCTTAAAACCAACTTCAGAAAAGTCCTTTGAAGAATCCATATTTTTAACAACTTCAAACCGAAAGATTTAGTATGAAAATGAACTGAATCATATAGAGGCCCCTCGGGCAAAACATATTTCATAAGTTCAGAGTGAAGGTAGTAAAACCATAAGTAGCCCCTCGGGAAAAAACATGTATCATAATCAGCCCCTTGGGCAAGCCTCACAGTCACTCATAATCAGTCGCTCAGCACCTCACAATCACTCAGCACCTCACAGTCACTCATGCCTCCCAATCACTCGGCACTCGGCACTCTGTGCGCTCACTGGGGGTGTGTGCAGTCTCCAGAGGGGCTCCTTCAGCCCAAGCGCTAATATCGAGCCACCTCATGGTGTATCATATCCTCACAATCAGGCCCTCGGCCTCACTCAGCAGTACCCCTCAAAAATCCCCTCGGGCGAATCAGTAAAACAGGGTTCTCGACCCATAACATTATTTTTAAATCTCAAAGTAGTGTAAATCAGGCTGACTTTCGAAAATAGTAAGCACAATGTGGCTGAGTGAATCCTCCATAAATAGTGAGGAAAACAGCAGTAAAAAGTCTCCAAGGGGTCTTAACAGATTGGCACGAGGCGCCAAACACGACTTATAGCCCAAATATTTCAAAAATCTTTAGAACATAATTTAACATAAGGTTTTGAGTAAAATATGCAACTCATTAGTCGCCTGTGGAGTGGACCTAGTCCAATCCAAAAAAAGTCAGTGCGCGCAACATACTCGTCATCCGACATGTGCGCCATTCTAAAATCGGTGAGAAATACGTAGTCCGAGGTTTCATACCCCCAGGACAAGATTTATAACCATTACTTACCTCTACCGGGCCACAACACTAGTCCGCTATGCTTTTGCCTCAAATTGGCTCCCGATTGCTCCGAATCTCGCCAAACCAGTTTAACATCATTAATATATACTAAAGGAACACAACCCAATCGAAAACTATCAAATTATACAAGAATCTCGAAATTCGGCCAAACCTGAGCCCCGGGCCTATGTATCGGAATTCGATAAATTTCACATCACTAGAAACCTCGTCCTCCCACGATTCTACACATACCATAAACACCACAATCGGACCACAATTGCCTACCCAAATTGCCAAAAGAATTTTCCAATCCTCCACCCATTCTTCCCAACCTTTTACTACTTTAATCCTTCAACTTACAAGCCTAATCCAAACAAAATAGCATAGAAACGACTTTAATAACCCGGGAACTTACCTCCACTGAGGAACCACGAATTCTCTCTTCAATTTGCCTTCAAATGAGCTCCATCCGCATGCAACAATGGTAAAATGAATAAAATTTCACAGAGGCCTCTTTTATACTGTTTTGCCCAGCAATTCCGCACCTGCGGACACTTAATCGCACCTGCGCAATCCCCCTAACGGACCAATTTACGCACCTACAACCACTTCTCCACACCTGCGGCTTCGCAGGTGCGGCCAACTCTTCGCACCTGCGGATTTCCCCCTACCTAGCCTCCTTTCGCACCTGCGCATGGCCTTTCGCACCTGCGACGTCGCACATGCGGCTATCCAGCCGCAGTTGCGGCCAACACCAGAAACTTACACCAGCAGCCATTTGCTGCATTTTTCTTAAGTTCAAAACTCCGTCAACCATTCGAAATCAATCCCGACCCCCTCGGGGTCCCAACCAAACATACAAACATACCCCATAGCATTATTCCAACTTATGCGAGCCTTCGAAACACAAAAAACAACATGAAAACAACAAAATTACATCAAATAATAGCCTATGAACTTTGAAACTTCCAAATTTTGCGACCTACGCCGAAACCAACCAAAACACCTCCGATTGACCTGAAATTTTGCACGCATATCCAAAATGACATGACGGACATGTTCCAACTTCCGGAATCCCATTATGACCCTGATAGCCTATTTTCCACTACCGACCGGAAATCGTTAAAAACTAACTTTCGCCAATTCAGGCCTAATTCTACACCGGACATCAAAACTTCATTCCGAACACACTCCTAAGTACCAAATCACCTAACGAAGATATCCAAGCGATAAAATCCGCATTCCGAGGTCATTAACTAATAAGCCAACTCTCAGTTGACTTTTCCAACTATTAGGCTACTTTAGGAAACTAAATGCCTTAATTCTCACCATGACCACTCCAGAAACAAACCAACTGACCCAGCACAACATAAACAGGCTAAGAAATATATGATAAAGCAGAAATGGGGGAAACAGGGTAAATCTCACGGAACGACCGGCCCGGGTCGTTACATCCTCCCCCTCTTAAACAAACGTTCGTCCTCAAACGGGTCTAGAAACATACCTGGAGTCTCGAATAAGTGAAGATATCTATCCCGCATCTCCTGCTCGGTCTTCCAGGTGGCATCCTCCACCGGTTTCCCTCTCCACTGAACCTTCACTTAAACTATATCCTTAGACCTCAGCTTCCTGGTCTGTCGACCCAAAATAGCCACTGGCTCTATCTCATATGACATATCACCCTCGAGCTGAACCGTGCTGATGTCCAAATCATGAGACGGGTCACCAACATACTTCTGGAGCATCGAAACATGGAACACCGGATGAATACTCGATAAACTGGGAGGCATAACAAGCCTATAAGCCACCTCCCCAACCCTCTGAAGCACCTCAAATGGCCCAATGAACCTGAGACTCAGCTTTCCCCTCTTCCCGAATCTCATAACACCCTTCATGGGCGACACCTTCAGCAACACCTTATCCCCAACCATGAAAGACACATCTCGGACCTTTCGGTCCGCATAACTCTTCTGCCTAGACTGCGCCGTGCGAAGTCGCTCCTGAATCAACTTCGCCTTACCCAACGCATCATGAACCAAGTTTGTGCCCAATAGCCTAGCCTCGCCCGGCTCAAACCAACCAACCGGAGATCTGCAACTCCTCCCATATAAAGCCTCATACGGAGCCATCTGGATACTCGACTATAGATGTTATTATATGCAAACTCTGCTAGTGGCAGAAACTGGTCCCATGAACCACCAAAGTCCATCACACAAGCGCGCAACATATCCTCCAAAATCTGAATGGTATTCTCCGACTGCCCGTCGGTCTGAGGATAAAACGCTGTGCTCAACTCGACCTGAGTACGAAACTCTCTCTGTATGGCTCTCCAAAACTGAGATGTGAACTGAGTACCTCTGTCGGAAATGATAGAAATTGGAACCCCATGCAATCGGACAATCTCCCTAATATAAATCTCAGCTAACCGCTCCGAAGAATAAGTAGTACCAACATGAATGAAGTGCACGGACTTGGTCAGTCTATCCACAATAACCCATATAGCATCAAACCTCCTCGAAGTCCATGGCAGTCCAACTACGAAGTCCATGGTGATCCGCTCCCACTTCCACTCTGGAATATCAAACCTCTGAAGTAATCCACCTGGTCTCTCGTGCTCATACTTGACCTGATGATAGTTGAGACACCGAGCCACAATCTCAACAATATTTTTTTTCATCCTCTTCCACCAATACTGCTGCCTCAAATCCTGATACATCTTTGCGGCACCCGGATGGATGGAATACCGCAAACTTTGGGCCTCAGCTAGAATCAAATCTCGAAGCCCATCTACATTGGGCACGCAAATTCGACCCTGCATCCTCATGACACCATCATCACCAATACTAAAATCCCTGGCATCACTGCGACGGACCTTGTCTTGAAGGACAAGCAAATGTGGATCATCATACTGGCGTGCTCTAATCTGATCGTAAAGAGAAGACTTGGAGGCTACACAAGCCAACACCAGCGGGGGGCCCTTATAGATCTAATCTCACCAACTGACCTGGTAAGGCCTGAACATCAAGGGCTAATGGCCGCTCTGCTACTGGAAGGTAGGCTAGACTCCCCAAACTCTCTGCTCTGCAACTCAGGGCATCGGCCACTACATTGACCTTCCCCAGATGATATAAGATAGTGAGGTCATAACCCTTGAGAAGCTCTAACCATCTCCTCTGACGCAAATTCAAGTCCTTCTGCCTCAGCAGATACTGCAAACTACGATGATCAGTGAAAATCTCACACTGCACTCCATACAAATAATGCCGCCAAATCTTCAAGGCATGAACAATGGCAACTAACTCAAGATCGTGCACTGGATAATTCTTCTGGTGCACCTTCAACTGTCTAGACGCGTAGACAATCACCCTACAGTCCTGCATCAACACCACTCCCAAACCAACTCTAGAAGCATCACAATAGACTGTGTAAGAATCTGAACCAGTATGCAAAACTAGTACCGAAACTGTCGTCAATGCTGACTTCAGCTTCTGAAAGATCTCCTCACACTCATCAGACCATGTGAATGGAGCACCCTTCCGGGTCAATCTGGTCAAAGGCGAAGCAATATAAGAGAATCCCTCCACAAAACGACGGTAATATCCCGCCAAACCAAGGAAACTCCTAATCTCTGTAGCTGAGGACGGTCTGGGCCAACCCTACGCCGCCTCTATCTTCTTCGGATCAACCTGAATACCCTCACTAGACACCACGTGCCCGAAGAAAGCTACTGAACCAAGCCAAAACTCGCACTTGGAGAATTTTGCATAAAGCTTCTCCTCCCTCAACCTCTGTAACACAACTCTCAAATGCTGAGCATGCTCTTCCTGTCTACGAGAATAAACCAGGATGTCATTAATGAACACAATGACGAAATAATCAAGGTAAGACTGAAACACACTGTTCATCAATTGCATAAATGCAGCTGGGGCATTGGTCAGCCCAAATGACATAACCAAGAACTCATAATGACCATATCTGGTCCTGAAAGCAGTCTTCGGAATGTCAGAATCCTGAATCTTCAACTGATGATACCCAGATCTCAAGTCAATCTTGGAAAACACTCTAGCTCCCTGAAGCTGGTAAAACAAGTCATCAATGCGGGGCAAGGGATACCGGTTCTTCACCGTAACTCTGTTCAGCTGTCGATAATCAATACACATACGCATGGACCCATCCTTCTTCTTCACGAACAACGCCGGTGCACCCCAAGGTGACACACTAGGCCGAATGAAGCGCTTATCTAGGAGTTCCTGAAGCTGCTCCTTCAATTCCTTTAGCTCCGCTGGTGCCTTACGATAAGGTGGAATAGAAATAGGCTGGGTGCCTGACACCAAGTCGATACCAAAATCAATATCCCTGTCAGGTGGCATGCCTGGAAGGTCTGCAGTAAACACGTCCGGAAAGTCACGGATTACAGGAACTGAATCAATAGCGGGAATCTCACCACCGACATCCCTCACAAAGGCCAGATAAGATGAACACCCTTTCTCAACCATGCGTTGAGCCTTCAGGTAGGAAATCACCCTGCTAGGCATCTACTTAGAAGAACCTCTCCACTCAACCCTCGGACACCCTGGCATAGCTAAGGTCACGATCTTAGCGTGACAATCAAGAACAACATGACACGGGGATAACCAATCCATGCCCAATATCACATCAAAATCGACCATGCTGAGTAGCAGTAGGTCTACTCGGGTCTTCAGACCCCCAATAGATATCATGCACGACCGATACACACGGTCCACAACAATATTATTGCCCACCAGAGTCGACATATGAACAGAGGTGACTAGAGACTAACGGGTCATATCCAGAAAATGGGCAAAATATGAAGAAAATAGGAATATGTAGAACCAGGGTGAAATAAATCCAAGGCATCTGAGACAATACCTGCGATCACGGCATCTGAGGCCATAGCATCTGGCCTGGCTGGAAATGCATACATGTGAGCTTGACCTCCCCCTGCTCGACCTCCCCCTCTAGGGCGGCCTCTAGCTGACTGACTACCACTTCTGGCTGCCTGGGCGGGTGGTGAAGTGACTGGAGCTAAAGTCGAGGGCTGGCCCCTTTACTGAGAAGAACCACCGGGATGGCGGGGACACTGCCTCCACACATGCCCGAACTCTCCACACTCAAAACAACTCCCTGGAGCTAGAAGCGGGGACTTATAGAAACCCCTAGCACCCGAACGGCCACTGGAAGACTCATGCATAGGAGAACTCTGAACTGGGTGTGCTCGAGCTGCACTCTGAGCTGGGAGGGCACCAAATAAAGTACGACCTAACTGATAACCACGGGGACCATGCCCCGAAAATGCACCACTATACGCTGGGCGGCCTGATTGAGGAGGCCTGAATGAACGACCCCTACCCTACTAAAACTGCCCCCTGAAGGGAGCACCACTAAAACTGCCCGAACCACGAGGCCTCTTGGCCTCCCTCTCCTCCCGCTCCTGGCGGCGAACTGACTCAATATCTCGAGCTATGTCAACAACCTGCTCGAATGAAGCACCTGATACTCTCTCCCGAGTCATAAATAACTGGAGCTTATAAGTAAGACCATCTACAAACCTCCTCACCCTCTCCCTATCAGTAGGGACAATCTCCGAAGCATGCCTAGACAACTCAGGAAACCTCATCTCGTACTGAGTAACTGATAACTCTCCCTGGGGTAGCTACTCAAACTGCCTGCGCTGCTCCTCTCAGTGGGACTGAGGAACATACTTCTCCAAAAGAATCGTGGAGAAATTCTTCCAGGTGAGAGGTGCTGAACCAACCTGCCTAGGCCTCTCGAATGACTCCCACCAAGTAAAGGCAGCACCCGTAAACTGAAAGGTAACAAATGAGACCCCACTAGTCTCCAAAATACCTGCAGTACGTAGTATCTTCTGGAACTTATGTAGAAACCCCTGGGTATCCTCGCCCTCTGTATCGCTGAAAGTCGGAGGCTGAAGTCTACTAAACCTCTCCAACCTGCACTGCTCGTCCTCAGGCATAACAGGCACCACATAATCCTACACCGGAGCAACTGGCTGAGCTGCAGCTGCTCTCGGTGCCTGAATACCTCATACACCCTGCTCAAGTGCCCGGGCAGCTGGAGTCTGATTGCCTCCCCCGGCCTGAGTTCTGGTGGCAGTAGAAGACATGGTGACTATTTGAGCCAAACTGGTGCACACTGTCAATATCTGAGACAGGCTCTCCTGAAGACCCGGAATAACCATAGGCACTGCCGGTGGCTGAGCCTGGCACGCTGGAACACCATCGGCGGGAACCTGATCCTGAACGATAGAGGGATCCTGTGGTACTGTCCCGGCTGCTGTGAGGGCTGTCCCCTACCTCTACCACGGCTTCGACCGCGGCCTCGACACCTCGCTGTTCTAGCTGGCGTCTGGTCACTCTGATTGGTATTGCGTGTCCTCACCATCTATGAGAGAATGAAACAACGTAAGTTCAGGTTTCAAGAATCAATAGATTAGCATGAAAGAGTTCAAGAAAGATAGAAATGCTTCGTAAGATTTCGGCAGCCTCTCGAAGATAAGTACAGACGTCTCCGTACCGATCCACAAGATTCTACTAAACCTGCTCATGACCGTTGAGTCCTATGTAACCTAGGTTCTGATACCAAGCTGTCACGACCCCAAATCCTAAACTGGCCGTGATGGCACCTATCGTGGAACTAGGCTAGCCAATAATCCATATTTACAGTTTCTTTCAAAATCCCAATCAATTTCAAGCCTTTCATAAAATATACAGAGTTTACTAAATGTATTAGGCCAATAAACAGTGCAACCAACCCCAAAGCCCAGAGCCAATATGTCACGAGCATCTAAGAGAGATAAGCCAAAGGTATACTATTATAATACAAACCCTCTGAATAAATAGCTAGATATAACAAGAAGGGAAAACAGAGATGCTGGGGACGCTGAATAGCTACCTCTATATCCCGCACTCCGGCTCCGCACGGAATAGATAGCTAATGCTCGGTATCTGCACCTGAATCTGCACACATGGGTGCAGGGAGTAATGTAAATACGCCAACTCAGTAGTAATGAAAATAAATCAAGTCTAAGCGGCAAGAAAACACATAAAAATCAATGTAATCAATTCACAATATGCACAGCCTTAGTTTCCAACAGTACAGACATAGATATATGAAATCATCATGCCTTAAAACCAACTTCAGAAAAATCCTTTGGAAAATGTATATATTCAACAACTTCAAACCGAAAGATTTAGTATGAAAATGAAATGAATCATAAAGAGGCCCCTCGGGCAAAACATATTTCATAAGTTCATAGTGAAAGTAGTAAAATCATAAGTAGCCCTTCGGGTAAAAACATGTATCATAATCAGCCCCTCGGGCATGCCTCACAATCACTCATAATCAGCCCCTCGGGCATACTTCACCATCACTCATAATCAGCCCCTCGGGCATACCTCACATTCACTCATGCCTCTTAATCACTCGTCACTTGGCACTCAGCACTCGGCATTCGGCACTCGGTAAGCTCACTGGGGTTGTGTGCAGACTCCAGAGGGGCTCCTTCAGCCCAAGCGCTAATATCAAGCAACCTTATGGCGTATCATATCCTCACAATCAGGCCCTCGGCCTCACTCAGCAGAACCTCTCAAAATCCCTTCGGGAGAATTAGTAAAGTAGGGTACTCGACCCAAAACATCATTTTTAAATCTCAAAGTAGTGTAAATCAGGTTGAGTTTCGAAACAGTAAGCACAATGTGACTGAGTGAAATCATCCATAAATAGTGAGGAAAGCAGTAGTAAAAAGCCCCCAAGGGGTCTAAACAAATCGGCACGAGGCCCCAAACACGACTTATAGCCCAAATATTCCAACAATCTTTAGAACATAATTTAACATAAGGTTTTGAGTAAAATATGCAACTCAATAGTTGCCGCGGAGAGGACTAACTCCAATCGAAAAATCAGTGCACGCCACATACTCGTCATCCGACATGTGCGCCATTATAAAATCAGTGAGAACTATGTGGTCTGGGGTTTCATACCCTCAGGACAAGATTTATAACCATTACTTACCTCTACCGGGCCACAACACTAGTCCGCTATGCTCTTGCCTCTCAAATTGGCTCCCGATTGCTCTGAATCTAGCCAAAATCAGTTTAACATCATTAATATATACTAAAGGAACACAACCCAATCGAATACTATCAAATTATACAAGAATCTCAAATTTCAGCCAAACCCAAGCCCCGGGCCCACGTCTCAGAATATGATAAATTTCACATCACCAGAAACCTCGTCCTCCCACGATTCTACACATACCAAAAATACCACAATCGGACCACAATTGCCTACCCAAATTTCTAAAATAATTTTCCAATCCTCCACCCATTCTTCCCAACCTTTTCCTACTTTAATCCTTCAATTTACAAGCCTAATCCGAACAAAATAGCATAGAAACGACTTTAATAACCCGAGAACTTACCTCCACTAAAGAACCACGAAGTTTCTCTTCAATATGCCTTCAAATGAGCTCCAATCGCATGCAGCAATGGTGAAATGAATAAAATTTCATGGAGGCCTCTTTTATACTGTTCTGCCCAGTCCGCACCTGCGAACAGTTAATCTCACCTGTGCACCCGCACCTGCGTCCCTGGTGCGCACCTGCGCAATCCCACTAACGGACCAATTTTCGCACCTAAGGCCACTTCTCCGCACCTGCTGCTTCGCAGGTGTGGCCAACTCTTCGCACCTAGGGATTTCCCCCTGCCTAGCCTCCTTTCGCACCTGCGCATGGCCTTTCGCACCTACGACATCGCACCTGCGGCTACCCATCCGCAGGTGCGGCCAACACCAGAAACTTACACCAGCAGCCATTTGCTGCATTTTTCTTAAGTTCAAAACTCCGTCAACCATCCGAAATCAATCCCGAGCCTCTCGGGGACCCAAACAAACATACCAACACACCTCATAGCATTATTCCAACTTATCGAGCCTTCGAAACACCAAAAAAACATGAAAACACCAAAATTACATCAAATTCAAGCCTATGAACTTTGAAACTTCCAAATTTCGCCAACTACGCCGAAACCAACCAAAACACCTCCGATTGACCTGGAATTTTTCATGCATACCCAAAACGACATTACAAACCTGTTCCAACTTCCGGAATCCCATTCCGACCCCGATAGCCTATTTTCCACTGTTGATCGAAAATCGTCAAAAACTAACTTTCGCTAATTCAAGCCTAATTCTACACCGGACATCCAAACTTCATTCCGAACAAACTCCTAACTCCCAAATCACCTAACAAAGCTATCCGAGCCATAAAATCCATATTTTGAGTTCGTTCACCAATAAGTCAACTCTCAGTTGACTTTCCCAACTATTAGGCTACTTTAGGAGACTAAATGCCTTAATTCTTACCATGACCACTCCGGACCCCAACCAACTGACCCAACACAACATAAACAGTCTAAGAAATATATGATAAAGCATAAATGGGGGAAATGTGGTAAATCTCACGGAACGACCGGCCGAGTCTTTACATAAGTGCAGGCGATTCGAAGATGGTTTGAATGATTATATCGGAAAGTCTGGGGCAGTCTTGCGACATGAAATTCTTTCAAACTAAATACAGTTGTTCTTACTTGTGAAATAACTGTCTACAAACAAGCTCGTATAAATGAAAACAGGTTCAGAAATGTTAATTCAGATTATGGCGGTCCATCCAAAAGGGGGAAGTTTAACAATTCCAAGACTGGTGGTGTCCACAGGTCATCTCAGCATAAGAAAAATTGTTCAAATTTTTCTAATGCTAGCCCTCCAAGCTATGGACAAGGCAAGACTCATATACCAACTTTTGCAGAGTGTGGAAAGAATCACTTTAGTAGTTGCAGGAAAGCTTCTGGTGCTTGTTTTAATTGTGGGAGCTTCGATCACAAAGTGAAGGATTGTCCTAATCCTAACCCTATTTCTTCTCCGCGTACTGAAGGTTCAGTTTAGAAACCTAATACCGCTTCTTTTCTAAGGAATAGAGGTGCGAGATCTAGAAACACTCAAACGGTAGGTGCTAGTGGAGCTAATCAAGCTAGTGGGTCAAGAGCTACAGCACAAGCTTATGCTATGAGATATAGGGATGACCAAGATGGGGCAGACGTGGTTGTTGATAAATTTCACTTATTTGGCTTAGTTACACTATTTAATCTGGTTCTACACATTTCTATATTTGCTCATCACTTATTTTTCCTGAAAATGTGAAATCTGTGAGACTTGATTATGAGGTGCTTGTGAAAAGTTCTTTGGGTCATCAGGTTGTTTGTAATCAGATCTATCGAGGTTTTCCCTTCGTGATTCAAAATCTGGTCTTCCCTGCTGATTTGATTGAAATGCCTTTCCAAGATTATGATGTTGTCATCGATATGGACTATCTTCATAGATACCATGCAGTAGTTGATTGTAGGTCAAAGCATGTGAACTTTAAAGCTCCTACATTTTCAAACATCTTCATTCAAAGTGAAAGATGATTACATCTAATATTATATGTACGGTTGTGGAAAGAAAGGTGATTAGTTAGGGAGATGAAGCTTATCTTACTCATGTAGTTGATACATGCTTAGGAAGTCCACACCTTAAAGATATAACAGTTGTATGTGAATTTTCTGATGTTTTCCCTGAAAATCTTCCTGGGTTGCCCCCGAAAAGGGAAGTTGAATTTCCTATAGAGGTTATTCCTGGAACTACTCCTATTTATATAACTCCTTACCGAACGGCTCCAAAAGAATTGAATGATTTGAATATTAAATTTCCAGAACTTCTTGAGAAGAGTTTTATCCGCCCAAGTGTTTCTCCTTAGGGAATTCCTATTTTATTTTTGAAAAAGAAAGATGGAATTTTTCGGTTTTGTATTGATTACCGACATCTGAGCAAGGTAACAATTAAAAATAGATATCCATTTCCTATGATAGATGATTTACTTAACCATCTAAAGAGTTCTAGGCGCTTCTCAAAAATTGACTTGAGGTCTGGGTATTACCAAGTGAGAGTAAGTGAGCAAGATGTTCCTAAAACTGCTTTTAGGACTCGGTATGGTCCTTACAAATTTTTTTGTGATGCCATTTGAGTTGACAAATGCTCCTATAGTGTTTATGGATCTAATTAATTGTGTATTCAAGACTTATCTCGATCAATTTTTTGATGGTATTAATTGATGATATTTTAATATATTCCAAGAATAGTGAAGATCATGATAAACATTTTCGGATTGTTTTGTAAATTTTGGAGGAGAAAAAAATACATTCCAAGCTTTCCAAATATAAATTTTGGCTTAGTGAAGTTGCTTTTTTGGGGCATGTTGTGTCAGGTAATGGTGTGAAAGTTGATCCTAGTAAGGCTCATGCTATTGCTGAATGGAAACCACCTAAAAGACCAACTGAAATAAGAAGTTTCCTGGGCTTAGTGGGATACTGTAGAAGGTTTGTCAAAGGCTACTCCATTAAAGCCTCTCCTTTGACTAAACATTTGAGGAAGGAACTCAAGTTCGTATGGGATGACAAATTCCAAGAGAGTTTTGAAAAGCTTAAATCTCTATTGACTAAAGCTTCAATACTTACTCTACCAACTGAATGGAAAGAGTATGTGATATACAATGCTGCTTCTCATCATGGTTTGGGTTGTGTTTTGATGAAAAAAGGGAAATTGGTTGCATACGACTCTCGAATATTGAAACAACATGAGTTGAATTTTCCTACTCACGACCTTGAGCTTGCAGCCATATTGTTCGCTTTGAAACTGTAGAGACATTACTTGTATGGAGAAAAATATCATATATTCACTGATTACAAGAGTCCGAAGCATTTGGTTACATAGTAGGAGTTGAATTTAAGATAGTGTACATGGCTTGAGCTTGTAAAACATTATGACTGCACAAATGACTATCTTTCGGGTAAAGCTAATGTTGTTGCCGATGCTATAAGTTGCAAATCCTTTGCTAATTTATCTATAAGTACCTTGCCTTTGTTTATTGAGTTGAGAGTCATGAATTCTTGTCTATCATTTAAAGTTGATGGTTCTATTATTACTAGTTTGCAAGGCAAGCTAGTTCTACTTGAACAAGTAAAAGAAGCATAGAAGTTGGATGAGAAGCTTGTGAAACCGATCAAGGACGTTCTAAATGGAGAAAAGCTTGATTTTAAATTGAGGGAGGATGTTATTCTATTTTATCAAAATAGGTTGTGTGTTCCTAAATATAACAATTGAGGAATGAAATTTTAAGTGAAGCACATCCTTCATGTAACGACTCGGTCGGTCGTTTTGAGAATTTAAGTTAGTTCAGCGGCATAAGGTCTTGAGCAGCTTCTTATTATGTGTATTGACTTGCATTTGTGGTTGAGTTCAGCGGCATAAGGTCTTGAGCAGCTTCCAAAACGCAGGAATTTAACTTTTGTTTAAACGGCTCTAGAAATGGGTTTTGGATGATTTCAAAAGCTTTATATGGTGATTTTGGACTTAGGCGTGCATTCGTATTTGGATTTGGAGGTCTGTGGGGGGTAATTTGAAGCATTTCGGTGAAAGTTGAAAAAGTTGAAGTTTGGAAGGTTGAGAGGTTTGACTAATAGTTGACCTTGGTGATATCGCGATCGGAATGCAATTCTGAGAGTTGGAACAGCTCTGGTGTGTCATTTGGTACTTGTCTACAAAATTTGACGTCATTCCGCGTTGATTTGATAGGTTTCGGCGCGAGTTCTAGAAATTGGAAGATTTGAAGTTCATAAGTTTGATTCATGGTGCGACTCGTAGTTTTGACGTTGTTTGATGTGATTTGAGACCTCGAGCAAGTCCTTGTTAGGTTATGGAACTTGTTGTATGTTTAGACGGGTTCCGAGGGCCTCAGGTGAGTTTCGCATGGGGTATAGGCCATTTTCTTCTACTTTTGGACTGTTGTTTTTTGTCATCTGGTTTCCTTCATCATGTTCGCGTCACTTCCTCCGCGTCCGTGTAGTGTTATTGTGGAGGATAAAATATTTCTTCTTCGTATTCACAATATTTTGCTCGCGTTCGCGAAATTCTACCACTCTATACTTCGCGTTCGCATTCTTCCTCTCGCGTTCGAGAAGGTGTACCATTCCACTCTTCGTGTTCGCGTACTACTTCATGTGTTAGCGAAGAGTAGTTAGTGGACCATCAATTTTCGTCTCCGCTTTTCGCGAGCGACCAGTCGCGTTTGCGAAGCAGATCTTGACAGCCTTCACTTTTTCTTCTTCGCCAACGTGATCAGTCTTCCGTGTTCGCTATGCTTTGATGCCTGGGCGGAATATAAAGTTCTCTTTTCCTTGGGTTAACCATTTTCACCATTTTTGGACTTCTAGAACTCCGTTTTGAGCGATTCTTTGTGGGTTTTTTCAAGAAAATCGATCAGGTAAGTGTTCTTCACCTATAATTTATTATATTCCATGATTTTATCTTTATTTTTCTCATTTAATTAGTTTTTGAGTGAGGAAAATGGGGATTTTTGAAGAAAACTTTCAAAATAAAAAAAATGATTATTTAAGGGGCGAATTGGTATCGGGATTTGATAATTTTAGTATGTTTGAACTCGTATCAGAATTGGTGTTTAGATTTTGTTAAATTTGTCGAGTTTCGAGGTGCGGGCCCCGGGGGGGAGGGGTCGACTTTTGAGTTGATTTTTGGATTTTGATAAAGATTGAGGCTTTATGATCCAGAATAGTTTCGTATGAGTTTTATTTATGCTTTGAAGTTATTTTGGCTAGATTTGAGTCGTTCAGAGGTCATTTCACCCGAGAATTTCATTTTAGAGTATCTGTTTGTCTTCTTTGAGGTAATATCTTGCCTAAGCTTGTGTGGGGGAACTACCCCTTAGGATTTTGAGTCTTCTATGTTAATTGTAGTCCGTGTACGCGAGGTGACGAGTACGTGCTCGGGGTTATTTGTGGAAAGTTATCCTTTTAGGGTTCTTAGGTTCCTATATTCACTCTATTACTAGTTTCACTCTACCTCCTTTAACTAGGATTAATTGCTTTATGATTCACTCTTATTGCCTATTTGATTCTTATATGACTTAGCTGAAGATTTTTACCTCTTCTATTGCCATTCTATCTTTTTCTAGCTGCTTATCTTTAATTGAAATTACTATTATATCTTTTGTAATTGTTTAGCCTTAATTGAGGTCATGATTATCCGTTCTGTTGCTTATCCTTGATTGTAATTGTTGTACCTCTTTCGTGAGTATTAAATCCTAAATGAAGCTAGTTATCCTTTATCATAGTTGACTTATCCTAATTAAAATTTTTGACTCTTGCTAAATCCCTTGTTGTTGAACTGTACTTTGTGGAACCATTGTTACATATTAGTTTCTTCTTGTTGAGTTGTTTCTTATTACAACTAGTATTCTCTATTGTGGTTATTTCTTGTGAACTATCTCTACTGTTTCTTTGTAATCGAGAATTCTTGAGTTGATTTACTTGTCGTACTCTTGTATTATTGTCATTGTTGCTATTGTACTTGTTGTTGTGATGCACGAGGTTTCTGTCGTGTTGTTGTTATTGTGATTCACGAGGTTTCTGCCATGCAGGTGTATTAGGTTCCACGAGATTTCTGCCGTGCTATTGTTACTATTGATATTTACACATACGGTATGACAAGGCAGGCTAATTATATATATATATATATGTGTGGCTGCGCATGTGGCGAGACAAGGTGGGAACATTATTATGCACGTGTGGCGCGACAAGGCGGGCATTTACTTTATTATTCCACATGTGGCGAGACAATGTAGGCTATGTCAGGGATTGATTTGTGATGACTTGTGATGGTCCTGGGACATTCTTGTTGTTGATATTTGTGTAGTGGTGAACTAACCTGTGCGAGTTTTATCTTGTGGAAAATTATGGAAAAACATTCTACGTGTTGTCCATTTCTTTTTCTTTTTTCTATACTTATCAGCTAACATGAACTATGTTAGAACACCTGCACAAGCATACACGTAGTCAATCACTCCAGTTAAGAGGATGGATCTTGATATTGTTTAGTATTGATACACACCCTACTCTTGTTCTATTGATACGTGAGTCGTCCGTGCAGTTATTGGTTGTAGTTAAGGCACGGGATGCCAAGTATTAAGGGTTCACAAATTGGAAGCCGTGAATTATGAATATTCTGAGGTTTGGTACCTCGTGGAGGTTATTGATTAAAACCTGGGGTGAAAGTTGTCGTTTTTTGAGTTGTTACTTGCCTTTCCTTTATCTGTGATCACTGGATTTAGACTGTGTTTCTGTTCATTCTACTGTATCATTTTTATGGTGTTCCGCTATTAGTTATTGTTTTCCTTTCGTACTGCAATTGTTGATACCCAATTTTTCCCTATATTATTTCTAAAAAGAATATATATCTTCAAAAACAATGCATGAGCATCAATTAATATTTTTTCATAATTTATGCATTTTTTAAAGATTTTTAATTAATTTATTCCAGTATTTTTTATTATATAATAATTCTTAATTGCATCTTAAATGGTTTTATAATAATATTATTGCTTAATTTTATCATTATATTTATGCTAAGCTTTAATTATCTCATGAATAACCATATTTACATTTTAGGGTTATAATTGCAATAATAACCCATGTGTGCATAATTACCTTATTTCACTAGAAAATAACCTTTTGTATTTTTAAAATATTAATTAATTACTTTAAATCATTTTTATGCATAAAAATCTTTTTTTTTAATTTATTCACTTTTTTTTATAAATTATTTATCAAATCAATTGGGTATTTAACAAATGACCTCTTTTAATTTGTTTAATTCCGAACCTTAGCCCAAATATTACCCCAACCCAATTAAACCAATAACCATAACCCAATACCCAATACCTAAAAATCAATTCTTCCAACTCGCCCCAACCCTAGATGGAATCCTGGCCGTTGATCTCACAAGATCAACGGTCCAGGATAATTTTCCTTTTTTAATTAACCCATAAACCCCCAAACCCTACTCACTTCTAAAATCCGCCGCCCCCTAAATCCCTTCTTCCTCTCTTCTCTCTAAACCTCCCCTAACCCTAACCCGCCGTCACTTGAACCCCTTCGATTCATGGTTTATTCCTTCGATCTTGTGCCTTGTCTGACCTCTTATCTCTTCTGCTTTTCTATTTCTTTGTTGTTTGATAGAATGCCGAAGAGATTCAACATAGACCTGGCTTCAACTCTTCACTTTTTGATGAACTTGCCTTGTGTTCGTCACTATGTCGTTATTTTTGTGTTTATGGCTCGAAACTCCGGTTCATAACTGGATTTTTCTCACCTCGTTCCATTCTTCAAAACCCTAATCTCTTTCGACTTGAGTCTGTTAAGATCCTTGTAGATCTGAGATGATGTTAAGTTTATTTGGTATTTTTCTTTTAAAAAACCTTCTGTTTTTCTTTACTATTAATCGATTTTAATGTTTTTCTAAAACTAGGTTTTCATCTTTAAATTCTCTGCAAAAAGATTCTAAAGTTTCTAAGTGTTTGAATCTAGTTTTCTTTACTGGTTCTACTGATTTTTCATGTCTATGTTCTAATCCCTTGTTTGTTTAATTATTTCACTGTTCGTTTTAGTATTTGCCCGTTATTCTGTGTCCTGTCAATTAACAACAGATAATTGATTTTATCCGCCTAATTAGGGTTTAAAATCATATTTGTCTGTTGTACTTCTTTGTGAGTTTTACCTATTTTCCTTATTTGTGACTCCTAATTCGTATTACTTTCCTTAATTAGTTTATTAGCCTAATTTCTAGGTTTTAATTTACTCTAACCGTCTTATAAATGGCCTATGACTCATTTTCTGCCTTATTTGAATCCCGATCTGGGCTGTTAATTGACTCTCCTTATTTTAAGGTTTCTTCCCCGGATTCTATTTGTACTAATTGGTTGGGTTTAGCCCCAATTAACTGGTTGATTTTATTTGTATACCTTATTTATGAACTCTATTATTCTTTACCTTATTTGTTTTATGTTGCTAAGTGCTATATAAACCCCATTCTGATTTCTTTCAAACACATAAACACATATAGAGAGAGACAGAAACACACATGAACTCTTACTCACACTCTCTCACTTTTAGTTCTTTCTGTTGCTTCTATTCGTTGCTCTGTCTACGGGGCTGAAAGCCAAGGCTAGACTCTTGGATCCTATTTGCTTTCACGTTCCTGTTGCTACCTCTTAACTGGTATGTCTCCACTTCTGTTATCATTCAATATGCTATGTAATTAGACCTATGTTCTCCCAGTTTACTACTTTTAAACAGCATGTCTATCTCTGTTTGCCCTTATGTTTCTATTCATTGGCATGCTTTAACTCTTGTGATTTTGTCCTGTCCAATGTGTTAGCATGGTTAACACACCTTAGCATAGTCCTGTTTGATCCAGGATACTTGTTCACCCGTTTCTCCACTAGCATGGTTTAACTCCTATCCTGTTTTATGTGTTTACCTTAGCAGGTTTGTGATTAATTCATGATTGCTATGCTCTTAATTTTGGTACCTTTTTTGTATGACTATCTGATCAGTAACTTGATCCCCGCATGTTCATCTCTGTTTAATATATGCCTATATGCTCACCCAGTAATAGGTAATGAACTAAGTCAATTCCAACCATGCGAAACCTTGTTTTGACTTAATCATGACTCTAATCTGCCTGTGATTCCAGTGTTCCTGGTGATTGTTTGATAACTGGAATTCATGTCTGAACTCAATCTGCTAAATGTGGTTCTGTTTGTAGTTTTAAAATCTTGTAATCTGTTTCTGTTCCCTCCTAAAATCCAAGTTGTTTTCTAAAACTATCTCCTACCTTTATATACTATTTTTCAACTCCTACTCGTAGATATCTAGTGTCACGACCCGAATTACCCTCCGAACGGTCTCGTGATGGCACCTAGTCCCTACGACTAGGTAAGCCTAAAACTTGCGAAAAATAAGGCAAAACAATAATAGAAACAATAAAGAAGAAGCAATAATATAAAAATTTTATCCGCTCGGCATTTACAATTTTTACTTTCCCAAAACACGGAACATCACAAAGTCACAAACTCTGAACTACTGTAGCTTTATACAAAGAAATAAGGAAAATGTATCTAGGTATCTCCTATATCTGTACTACAGTAGGAAGGGGACTCGTGAGATCCTGTGGACGCGGCAGAATTACCTCGCAGTCTCCTAAGAAGCTGCTAAGATGCGCCTAGCCACTGTACTTTGTGCTGGTACCTGGATCTGCACATGGGGACAACATGCGCAGGAAAGGGCATGAGTACTCCACATTCTGTACTCCGTAAGTGCCAAGCCTAACCCCAGTCAAGTAGTTACGAGGTCAGGTTGAGGCTCTACTGAGTTTCAAAACAAGTCAATATAAATTTAAAATAGTGAAATATAGATAAGCAATGATAAACAGGATTAATGGAAACTGGAAGAATTAATAACAGAAAGTGAGCCCTCATCTCAGCACAACATATATCTCAACAGTAAATGTGCAATGCAGTACAAGGGGAAAGCTCCCAGATCTCAGTCTATAGTCCCAATTTAAATATGCTATGCAGTACAGGGGGAAAGCTCCCGGATCTCCGTCCGTAGTCCCAATTTAAATATGCATTTTAGTACATGGGTAAAGCTCTCGGATCTCGGTCCGTAGTCCCAATTTAAATATGAAATGCAGTACAGGGGGAAAGCTCCCGGATCTCCGTCCGTAGTCCCAATTTAAATATGCATTTTAGTGCATGGGTAAAGCTCTCGGATCTCGGTCCGTAGTCCCAATTTAAATATGAAATGCAGTACAGGGGGAAAGCTCCCGGATCTCGGTCCGTAGTCCCAATATAAATATGAAATGCAGAAGTATGTCAGATACAGCTTAATTAAACAGTCCAAGAAAAAGCAACAGGCAAGAATAGAGTAAACTACCTAAGCATGGTGCAACTAGTAGCAAATAAGAGGAAATCAAGTAAGGACAGGTAGGCATGCTTATCCATAAGCTAACTACTCAGTTAAGACAGGAAACAGTAATATAGGAATGAAAAAGAGTGATTTCACGGAAGTAAAAGTTGAATTTTAGCAACAATGACCCGTGTACGCACTCGTCACCTCACGAACACGGTGGCCACGTAACAAAATCAGTATAAAAATGCGTAAGGTTAAGTCCCCAACACAGAGTTAGGCAAGCCACTTACCTTGACTGCGCTAATCAACTCAATACCACGCTCTTGCCATGAGTATCCGACTCCGGGTGGCCAAAATCTATTCAATTTGATTACATAAAGTAAATATCACTTCAAGGAATCAAATTAACTAATAAGTTCGAAGCTAATACGCGAAATTAGGAAATTCGCCCAAAACATCCCCCGAGCCCACGTCTCAGAATTGGGTAAAAATTACATTTTCTGGACACTCATTCACTCATGAGTCTAACCATATTAGAATCTCTCAAATTGGAGGTCAAACACCCAAGCAAAACTCAATAATTCGGTCTATGAAGTTCATCCCATTTTTCCCATTTTCTACCAAATATTTTCGAAATTAAAGGTTGGATTTAAGATTGGAATCATGCAAATTGATATATAATGGATAGAAATCACTTACCCAAGTTACCCAGGTGCAAAAGCCTCCAAACAATGCCTCTTCCGAGCTCTCAAATTCGAAAATGGTGAAAATAGTCTTAAACCCTCGAATCTGGGTTTTAATGTTCTGCCCAGGCCTAAACTGTGATGTGCGGTCGTGGTCATAGAGATGCGGTCGCTTAGGCTAAGCCACACCCTCCTAATGATGGAACACAGTGCGGTCGCAAACATCCAGTTTCGCAGAGCATTCCTGGACTGGACCCTATGCGTTCGCAGCTAAGGCCCACGCGAACGCACAGAGTGAAGCTCCACTGCCCGGCCCAATAGCCCTTATGACATCGCGTTCCTCTTACTGCTATCGCACTGTACAAAATCAACTAGGCCCAAACTTACTCTTTGCGATCGCGGCCCAAAACAAGCGATCGCACTGAAGGATTATCTGATGCTCAAGAAAACCAGAAACAACAGAAGTTTTAAGGCGAAATAAGTCCGTTTGAGCACCCAAAACACGCCCGAGGCCCTGAGGACCTCAACCAAACCTACCAAACAACTCTAATACTTCATTCAAACTTGGTTCATCCTTAAAAAAATGCCTCATAAAATCAAAATCATCAAATATGCATAGATTAAAGCCTAAGAATTTATGAAATTTCTAGAATTCACATTCGATGCCGAAACACGTCTAAACTCATCCGAATGACCTCAAATTTTGCACACAGGTCATAAATGACAGTACGGACCTGCTGTGGCTTTCGGAATTCCATTCCAAGTCCGATATCGAAATTTCACCTATCGGTCGAAATCGCCGAGATTCTAACTTTCGCCAATTCAATCCTAAATCCACAACCGACCTCGAAAACACATTCCGAACATGCTCCTAACCCCGAAATCACCCAACGGAGCTAACAAAGTCGAAGAAATTCCATTTTGGATCCGTCTTCACATAGCTCTAGCTACGGCCTGATTTCTAAAGCTAAATTCCACATTATTGACTATGTTTCCAAAATCACTCTGGATTTCATCACTCAACGCTCCGACAAGTTCCAATAACATAAATAGACATGGGAGAAGCGGATCGGGGCGCTATTTTTAAAAATGACCGACCGGGTCGTTACATCCTCACCTCTTAATAAAATCGTTCGTCCTTGAACGAGCATAGAAACATACCTGAAGCTGTGAAAAGATGAGGGTACTGACTCCGCATATCCTGCTCGGTCTCCCAAGTCGCCTCCTCGACTGACTGAACCCTCCACTGAACCTTTACTGATGCAATATCCTTTGACTTGAGCTTCCTGACCTGCCTATCCAATATTGCTACTGGCTCCTTAACATATGACAGATCCTTGTCTAACTGGACTGAACTGAAATCCAAAACATGAGTCGGGTCACTGTGATACTTCCGGAGCATGGAGACGTGGAACACCGGATGAACCCCTTCTAGGCTGGGAGGAAGGGCTAGCTCGTAAGCAACCTCCCCAATACATTGCAATACCTCAAAAGAGCCAATAAATCTCCGACTCAGCTTGCCTTTCTTCCCAAACCTCATGACGCCCTTCATAGGCGATACCCAAAGCAAAACCCGATCACCAGCCATAAATGCCAAGTCACGAACCTTCCGGTTCGCATAGCTCTTCTGCCTGGACTGAGCTGTGCGAAGTCTCTCCTAAATCACCTTCACCTTGTCCAGGGCATCCTTAACCAAGTATCTACCCAACAATCGGACCTCGCCCGACTCAAACCATCCCACGAGAGATCTGCACCGCGTACCATCCAAAGCCTCATACGGCTCCATCTGAATGCTGGACTGGTAGATGTTGTTATAAGAAAACTATGCAAGAGGCAAGTATCGATCCCATGACCCTCCAAAATCCATCACACAGGCACAGAGCATATCCTCGAGAATCTGAATCGTGTGCTCGTACTGCCCATTCGTCTGAGGGTGAAAAGTTGTACTCAACTCTACCCTGGTGCCTAACTCCTGCTGAACGGCTCTCCAGAACCGTGAAGTGAACTGTGTACCTCTGTCTGAAATGATAGATACTGGGATACCATGGAGGCAAACAATCTCTCTGATATAAATCTCAGCCAACCTCTCAGATGAATATGTAGTCAGCACTGGAATGAAATGGGCTGATTTGGTAAGCCGATCCACAATCAACAAAATAGCATCATGCTTCCTCAAAGTCCGAGGAAGTCCAACCACAAAGTCCATGGTTATCCGCTCCACTTCCACTCTGGAAGCTCAATCTGCTGAAGTAGCCCTCCCGGTCTCTGATGCTCACATTTGACTTGCTGATAGTTGAGACACTTGGCTAAGAACTCCACTATATCATTCATCATCCTTCGCCACCAATAGTGATGTCTCAGATCCTGGTACACCTTCGCGGTACCATCATGGATGGAATACCGCGAACTATGGGCCTCCTAAAGAATCAACTCCCGAAGCCCTTCCACATTGGGCACACAGATCCGACCCTACATCCTTATCACACCATCATCTCCTATAGTCACATCCCTGGCATCACCCCGCTGGACTCTATCCTGAAGAACCAAAAGGTGGGGATCATCATACTGGCGCTCTCTAACACGGTCATAAAAGGATGATCGAGCAACCACACAAGCTAATACCCTGCAAGTCTCAGAAAGATTCGATCTCACGAACTGACTGGCTAAGGAATGGACATTTAAGGCTAGAGGCCTCTCAGCTGCATGAAGGTATGCCAAACTCCCCAAACTCTCCGCCCGGCGACTGAAGGCGTCGGCCACCACATTGGCCTTCCCCTGGTGGTATAATATAGTGATGTCATAGTCCTTTAGCAACTCCAACCACCTACGCTGGTTTAAATTTAGATCCTTCTGCCTGAATATGTGCTGCAAACTCCAGTGATCCGTGAATATCTCACTGGGAACACCATATAAATAATGACGCCATATCTTCTGGTCGTGAACAATCGCTGACAACTCGAGATCATGACCAGGGTAGTTGTTCTCATGAACCTTCAACTGTCTTGATGCGTAGGCAATCACCCTACCGTTCTGTATCAACACCGCTCTCAGGCCAATCCTCGAAGCATCACAATAGACTATATAAGACCCTGAACCTGTGGGTAATACTAACACTGGGTTGTAATCAGGGCTGTCTTGAGATTCTGAAAGCTCTCCTCACACTCCTCAGTCCATATAAAAGGAACACCTTTCTGGGTGAGTCTGGCCATGGGCGCTGAAATGGATGAAAATCCCTCCACAAAACGGCGATAATAACAAGTCAAACCGAGGAAACTACGGATCTCAGTAGCTGAGGACGGTCTAGGCCAACTCTGTACCGCCTCCACCTTCTTCAGATCTACCTTGATCCCATCCGAAGACACCACATGCCCTAGGAATGCCACATAATCAAGCCAAAATTGACACTTAGAAAACGTGGCATACAACTTCTTCTCCCTCAATGTCTGAAGCACGGTGCTCAAGTGCTGCTCATGGTCCTCCTGGGACCGAGAATATACCAGAATGTCATCAATGAACACAATGACGAAAGTATCAAGATAAGGCCGAAATATGCTGTGCATCAGGTGCATGAAGGCTGCTGGGGCATTGGTCAGCCCAAATGACATAACAAGGAAGTCATAGTGGCCATATCTGTTCATGAAGGTAGTCTTCGGGATATACGGTTCCCGAATCTTCAACTGCTGATAACCCGAACGCATATCAATCCCGGAGAACACCCTAGCACCCTGTAACTGGTCAAATATATCATCAATGCGAGGCAATGGGTACCTGTTCTTCACTATCACCTTATCATCAAAGTGCCCCAAGGTGATACACTAGGCCCGATGAACCCCTTCTCAAGAAACTCTTGCAACTGCTCCTTCAACTCCTTCAATGCAGGAAGAGCCATGCGTTAGGGAGGAATGGAAATGTGCTGAGTGCCCGACAACAAGTCAATGCCGAAATCAATGTCTCTATCGCGCGGCATACCCGGAAGAGCAACTGGAAATACATCAGGATAGTCCCTGGAAACTGGAACTGACTCAACTGTAGGGGTCTCAACACTAACATCTCTCACATAAGCCAAATATGCATCACACCCCTTTTCAACCATCCGCTGAGCCTTAAGAAAAGAAATGACTCGGCGAGGAGTATACTCTAAGGAACTTCTCCACTCTAACCTCGGTAATTCTGGCATATCCAGCGTCACAATCTTGGCGTGACAATCAAGAATAGCATAGTAGGGAGACAGCTAGTCCATACCCAATATAACATCGAAATCTACCATCCTGAGTAATAATAATTCAACTCTGGTCTCAAAACCACTGATAGAAATCAAACATGATCGATATACGTGGACTACAACAAGAGAATCTCCCACGGGAGTAGAAACATAAATGGGGGAACTCAAAGAATCTCGAGATATCCCCAAATGTGAAGCAAAATAAGAAGACACATACGAATATGTAGAGCCTGGGTCAAATAGTACCGATGCATCCCTATGACAAACGGGAACAATACCTGTAATGACTGAATCTGAAGCAATGGCCTCAGATCGGGCCGAAAGAGCATAGTACCTGGCCTGGCCTCCTCTCTAGGGTGACCTCAACCTCCCTGACCTCCACCTCGAGCTACCTGAGGTGGTGGGGTAGCAGCTGGGGCTAGAAGAATAACTGGGGGACCTGGTGGAAGACGTGGAGCCTGATAAGTCTGAGGTGGTGCACACCTTCTTGCTCTGGGGCAATCTCTGATCATATGATGGGGGTCACCACACTCAAAACAACCCCTCGAAGGACGTGGCGGCCGCTGCTGACTCTGAACTGGCCTGCTGGATTGGCCAGTGATAGCACCTCGAGCAGGAGGCGCCTGAGATACTGGTGGTGCATAATAAGGCTCCTGAGGTCTAGGAGGAGCTGGAATACCACTGGCTGCTGGGAGAGCTGAATGAACGGGGCAATTCACAAAACCCCTACCATAGCGTGTTGCTGGTGTACGGGCTCCTGAAAAATGACCAGTCTCTCGAGACCTCTTGGCCTCTCTCTCCTCCATATCTCGGGCTAATATAGTCTCAATCCTCCGGGAAATAGTCACGGCCATTCTAGTCTGAATACTGTGGTGGAGTCCCTCAATAAAGCGTCGAACCCTTTCTCTGATAGTGACAACCAAAGCTGGTGCATGGCGAGCCAAATTGCAGTAACAGACTGCATACTCTGACACAGTCATGGTACCCTGGCGTAGCTGCTCAAACTCCGCACGCCAAGCATCCCTGAAGCTCTGAGGGACAAAATCAAGTAAGAACATCTCGGAGAACTGAGCCCAAGTAAGTGAAGCTGCCTCGCCGGACTACTAAGCTCAAAAGCACGCCACCACTGATAAGCTACTCCCCTCACCGATCTCGTGACGACACCAAGTCCCTACGACTAGGTATGCCTAACACTTGCATAAAATAAGGCAAAACAATAATAGAAACAGTAAAGAAGAAGTAATAATATAAAATTATTAACCGCTCAGCATTTACAGCTTTTACTTTCCCAAAACACGGAACATCACAAAGTCACAAACTCTGAACTACTGTAGATTTATACAAAGAAATAAGGAAAATGTATCTATGTATCTCCTATATCTGTACTAGAGTAGGAAGGGGACTCGTGAGATCCTGGACGCGGCAGAATTACCTTACGATCTCCTATGCAGCTGCTAAGATGCGCCTAGCCACTGTACTGGATCTGCACATGGGGACAACATGCGCAGGAAAGGACGTGACTACTCCACATTCGGTACTCCGTAAGTGCCAAACCTAACCCAGTCAAGTAGTGACGAGGTCAGGTTGAGGCTCTACTGAGTTTTAAAACAAGTCAATATAAATTTAAAATAGTGAAATATAGATAAGCAATGATAAACAGGATTAATGGAAACTAGAAGAAAAAATAACAGAAAGAGAGCCCTCGGCTCAGCACATCATATATCTCAACAGTAAATGTCCAATGCAGTACAAGGGGAAAGCTCCCGGATCTCAGTCTCTAGTCCCAATTTAAATATTCTATGCAGTACAGGGGGAAAGCTCCCGGATCTCCTTCCGTAGTCCCAATTTAAATATGCATTTTAGTACGGGGGAAAGCTCCCGGATCTATGTCCATAGTCCCAATTTAAATATGAAATGCAGTACTGAGGGAAAGCTCCCGGATCTCGGTCCGTAGTCCCAATATATATATGAAATGCAGAAGTATGTTGGATACGACTTAATTAAACAGTCCAGGAAAAAGCAACAGGCAAGGATAGAGTAAACTACCTAAGCATGGTGCAACTAGAAGCAGATAAGAGGAAATAAAGTAAGGACAGGTAGGCATGCTTATCCTTAAGCTAAATACTCAGTTAAGACAGGAAACAGTGATATAGGAATGAAAATGAGTGATTGCACAGAAGTAAAAATGGAATTTTAGCAACAATGACCCGTGTATGTACTTGTCACCTCACGTACACGGCGTCCACGTAACAAAATCAGTATAAAAATGCCTAAGGGGAAGTCCCCAACACAGAGTTAGGCAAGCCATTTAGCTTGACTGCTCTAATAAACTCAATACCACGCTCTTGCCACGAGTATCCGACTCCGGGTGGCCCAAATCTATTCAATTTTATTACATAACGTAAATATCACTTCAAGGAATCAAATTAACTAATAAGTTCGAAGCTAATACGCGAAATAAGGAAATTCTCCCAAAACGTCCACCAGGCCCACGTCTCGGAAGCGGGTAAAAATTACATTTCCCGGACACTCATTCACTCATGATTATAACCATATAATATTCTCTCAAATCGGAGGTCAAACACCCAAGCAAAACTCAATACTTCGGTCTATGAAGTTCATCCCATTTTTCTCATTTTCTACCAAACAATTTCAAAATTAAAGGTTGGATTTAAGATTGGAATTATTGAAATTGATCTATAATGGATAGAAATCACTTACCCAAGTTACCCAGGTGCAAAAGCCTCCAAAAACCACCTCTCCCGAGCTCTCAAATTCGAAAATGGTGAAAATAGGCTTAAACCCTCGAATTGGGGTTTTAATGTTCTGCCCAGGCCTAAATTGTGATGTTAGGTCGCGGTCATAGAGATGCGATCGCATGGGCTTAGCCACACCCTCCTAATGCTGGAACACAGTGCGGTCGCAATCATCAAGCTGCATTCGCGGAGCATTCCTGGACTGGACCCTATACATTCGCAGCTAAAGCCCACGCGAACGCATAGAGTGAAGGTCCCCTGCCCGGCCCAATCAATAGCCCTTATGCGGTCGCGTTCCTCTTATTCTGATCGCACTGAACAAAATCAACTGGGCCCAAACTTACTCTCCGCGATCGCAGCCCAAAACACGCGATAGCACTGAAGGATTATCTGATGCTTAAGAAAACTAGAAACAATAGAAGTTTTAAGGCGAAAGAAGTCCGTTTGAGCACCCGAATCACGCCCGAGGCCCCCGGGAGCTCAACCAAACCTACCAACCAACTCTAATACTTCATTCAAACTTGGTCTAGCCTTAAAAACACGTCTCATAGCATCAAAATCATCAAATATGCATAGATTCAAGCCTAAGAACTTATGAAATTTCTAGAATTCACATCCGATGCCGAAACACGTCTAAACTCATCCCAATGACCTCAGATTTTGCACACAGGTCATAAATGACATTACGGAGTCCGATATCAAAATTTCATCTATCAGCCGAAATCGCCAAAATTCTAACTTTTGCCAATTCAAGCCTAAATCCACAACCGACCTCGAAAACACATTCCGAACATGCTCCTAACCACGAAATCACCCAACGGAGCTAATGGAGTTGACATAATTCCATTCCAGATCCGTCTTCACACAGCTCTAGCTACGGCCCGATTTCTAAAGCTAAATTCCACATTTATGGACTATGTGTCAAAAATCACTCCGGATTTCATCACTCAACGCTCCGACAAGTTCCAATAACATAAATAGGCATGGGAGAAGCGATTATTAGGGGATCGGAGCGCTAACTCTCAAAACGACCGACCGGGTCGTTACCTCTAGGGTCTTGCCCCTCTAGTGTGAACACTGCTTAGGAGTCCATGAGACTCCTCAGAACTCTGACACACTGAGGCTAGCCTTCCTAAACTTGTTTATAAAAATTATTTCTTTGAAAAGGTTCTGGTGTGAGCATTGCCCGGGGTCCTTGAGGCCATTGGGAGCTTTGACACACCAGAACCCATTTGGTGTATTAACTACTGGTGTACCTCAAACTTGCTTAAAAGTGTGGCTTCCAGGATTGACATTGGGCCTGCCAAGGCTCCCTATAGTATAGTGATTTTCATTATGTAATTCATTTGTACTGGCCTGTAATAATAATATTTGTTAAACAGATATGGGGTTATTAGTAAAATCTTGGGAGGGACTTTATGTGTATATATTTTTGTTGGGTTCGGGTAGAAATCATGCCTATAGGTTATTGTGGTAATGATTTATATGCATAAGAAATCATGCCCATAGGACTTATCTCATTCTTTGAAATCTTCAATTTTCACATTTGCATCTTAGAAATCCTGCTTCTAGGACATTATCAATTCTGCCTCAAGTACCATATTTGCAAGACCTCCATGTGTCATTAGAAATCATGTTTCTAGGTTCTTTTGTTGAACTCGCTTGGCAATTAATTAACACCTTTATCCGCCTAGATATCATGCCTATAGGAAATGCATATAAAAAATCAGTCTTGACACTTAGACATCATGCATATATAGGAAATAAGTGTAAAAACAGCTTCAACACTTAGATATCATGCCCATAGAGAAAAAATGTATGAAATCAATTTCTATGTTTGGATGTCACAATACTTGTAATCAGTTTCAAGAAATAGAAAGCATGCATATAGGATCTAAAAGATCAAATATATCTATTAAAATCAATTACTGCTTTATGATCATAGTCTGATTAATGTTTAAATGTCATGTCTATAGGATTCTTCTCGGCTATCACTTAGGAAAGCCTGTGGGATAATAAAAATCATGTGTTAAAATTGTGATTTTTCTTCATGCTTGAAACCTGCTCGGATTATGTATTAAAAAAAATCAGTAGGCAAATTTATAGGTATTCGCTGCCTCGCTTAATAAAACTACTATATATTCTGTTTATGCTCATTTAGATATCCTGCCTATAGGACTCCTGAAACTTTTACAACTGTTTGTTTGAATAAGCGTGCAAATATTTGTCTATTTGTGGAGGTAAATATGAGCCCCTTTAATTGCTCCTTAGGTGACAGCCCCATATGATTTTTGTTTGTTTCTTAGTTTTCTCCCTTTAAGAAACATAGGTGAGTCTAGAACCACCATAAAATAGAGGTCCTAAACACCTCCAGGGCCATAGGTAAGGGACGGGTAGTGCACACATAGAATACGTCCCATATACTATTAGAACGCTTAGATAATAATTGAAAGGGGAAGGGTAATTGGGTAGTAAAGGGGATGATGACCTGTGCGCTAATGCTATGCGTGACACCTCTATTTGAGGAAGGTTACCGAGTATTGCATAGAAGTGATTCTATAGGCTAATAAACCTAGGACCCCCTTTAATTCCCGTTTTGAAATGATTTCTATATTCTTAAATTGCTTTATTTTCTTTAAAGACTAATTCGCTTAAATTGAGTTTGGCTGGGACCCACTGTTATTGACCTCGAGGGGTGCCTAACACCTTCCCCTCAAAGTAATTTCGAGCCCTTACCCAATCTCTGGTAAAGTAAACCGGTTTATGAGTTATTTGCTTTAGGTGCCCTAACGCACCTTATTCCGTTAGGTGGCGACTCTTCAAATTCCATACCCCGTCCCAAAGGGAAATCAGTTGTCCCAAAATGTCGAAACCCAGACTCTGCGAGGAAAGAGGGGGCGCGACAACAATTACCGTATTATTCGTCATTATGGGTAGTCTTTATATAGATAATGTACTCTGTTGTTTCTATACTTATACTTGTTAAGGTTATTTAGTACAGTAGGTGTCTTGATTGTTCCTTGTCACTACTCCACTGAGGTTAGTCTTGATACTTGCTGGGTACTGTTGTGGGGTACTCATACTACACTTCTGCACATTTTTTGTGCATATCCAGATATTTCGAAGTCAGATGAACATTAGCTAGATGCTCAAATCTTGTGGAGGAGACTAAATGTAAACCTGCTACTGCGTTCGCAGGCTTCAGAGTCACCTTCTGATTCTTATTTACATTATCTACTCTTATTTCAAAACAGTTGTATTTTAGAGGTTTTCTAGCAAACTCTATAGAGCTTATGACTTGTACTACCGATTTTGGGATTGTAAATTTAATAGAGATGTCCATTTCAATATTGTTAGCTGTTATTTAAATATTGTTGTTATTTCAGTAAATGTTAGGCTTACCTAGTCCCTAAAGATGGAAAAGGTTGAGTGTGTAACAACATCTTTTTGGAGGTTATAAGCCTTTTCATATTGGGAGTTTCAGTTTGAAGAGGCGTCGATCTTTCCCAAACTTTCAGCAATTATGGCATGTGGGTTTAGGGTGAAACTAGTTCGTTTGTATATGATTAGTTTAAAAGGAGTTTTGGATAAAGTACGACTCTTTTTAGATCATGATTTATATGCAGTTATTTCAAATTATGCGAAGTGTAGAATACATACCTTATAAGCTCGATTAACCAGACTCTTCACTGAAAGTTCTCTTGTGTAAGACTAATTTTTTCCAAGAAAATAATATTAATATCATTAGACATCAGTAAGAATTTTAGCACATGGCACAAGAATATACTAATAAAAGTATGAGACTGAGCAATATCTATTCTGATTATTTACAAAATTCATAATCTATCTAACCAATCATTGAGTTAGAACCATTTCTTTTAGGTGATCTTAATCATCCCTAATTCTAACATGTTCCTTTCAAAGTGATCTGTACTGAAAGCTTTTGTGAATATGTCACCTATTTCCTTATCAGTAGCACAAATTTCCACAGTGATCAAACCCTTCTCAAAGTTGTTGTTCAAAAAGAGAACATCTATGTGCTTAGTTCTTTTGTGATGAACCGTGTTCTTGGTCATACTAATTACAATAGTGCTATTATAAAAGATGGGGATACAGTCTACATCAATTCTAAAGTCCATTAATTTGCTGCTTAATCCACAATAATTGAGCACAACATAAAACAACAACCATATACTCAGCTTCAGCATTAGACAAAGCCATAAAGTTTTGTCTTTATTTTTTGTCCAAGACAGAAGACATGATCCAAGAAAGTGTGCCATTTCTAAAGTGCTCTTTCTATCCACAAGAAAACCTGCATAATTAGCATCAACATATCCCGCTAAATCAAAATTACTACATTTTAGATACTATAGGCAAAGATTAGTTGTGCCTTTTAAGTATCTCAAAATCCTTTTGACTGCTTTCAAGTGAGTCTCCTTTGCATTTGCTTGAAATCTAGCACAAAGGCCTACACTGAAAACAATGTCAGGTCTACTGGAAGTGAGATAAAACAAAGAGCTGATCATTCCCCTCTACATTTTCTGATCAACATATGAACAAGGTTCATCCATATCTAATTTTGTGGATATTGTAATAAGAGAGTCAATTTCTTTGGATGCTCCTTCCTGGTTTTGTTGCTGAGGAATAGGTTCATGGACAGGTTCCCTCGAGGTTTGATGATCACTTCCTCTCTAGTCAGTTCCCCCTATCAAGTTGCCCTTTGTGGAAGGACGTGTTCCTTCCTGTGATGCAGCTTCATGTTGGACTGTTATTTCATCATTTGAATTTCTTATCAGCACAATCTCTTTATCATCTTGTTCCTTTCTCTCAGAAAGAATGTTAGTTTCATCAAAAAAACATGTACACTTTCTTCTACACACATAGTTTTTTTGTTATATATCTTATAAGCTTTATTATGTGATGAATATCCCAAGAATACTACCTTATCACTTGTGGGATCAAATTTACCATGGGGGGCATTTCCAATAATTTTCACAAAGCATTTGCATCAAAATTCCCTAAGGTGGGATATATTTGGCCTTTTCCGTTTAAGTAAATAATAGAGAGTCTTCTCAATAAGAGGTTTAGTCATGCACCTATTTTGAAATATAGCATGGAGTGTTCACAACTTCTGCCCAGAAGATTTGAGGCAATTTATCAGTAAGTAACATAGTTCTATCCATTTCCTCCAAGGTCCTAATGTTTCTTTCAACCACTTCATTTTGTTGTGGAATTGTAGGAGAAGAGAAATTATTATCTATACCATGCTCATCACGAAATTCAGAATATTTAGCATTATCAAACTCAGTACCATGATAAAACCTAATTGATACAGTTGATTACCTAGTTGTTTCTGCGTTATTCTAACAAATGAGGCGAATATGTCAAATGTTTCATCTTTAGATGTTAAAAAACACAGTCCAAGTAAACATAGTGTAATCATCAACAAGCACCATAGCATATACCACATCTTCTCATTGTCCTCATTTGTCCACACATATCCATATGGACCAGTTCCATCGACCTAGTAGTACTTACCATTTTCTTACCTTTAAAAGAGGATCTTACCTGATTCCCACTTGCACAAGCCTTACAATCTTTATCCTTCTTGAACTTAATGTTAGGTAGTGATCAGTTCCAAACCTACACCACTATTGAGTAGCGAGGATGGTCAATGCAGTTTTACCCAACAAGGTCGGGATCGATTTCCACAGGGAGTTAATTGATTTGGAGTTAGGTATCTAACTAAATCTAGATGCGTGTTCTGTTCCTAATTTCACTACCAAACATGATTGTGATGATTATACTTCTACTTATATTTCTATTGTATGCTAAGATTGAACCTAAGTACAATATTTTTGGTGATAGTTTTCAAGTGTTTAAAAAGACTAGGTTAGTGACTTCCGCCTTTGTGGATATCTAACGGGTATACAAAATCTAGGGAAAGCTTGTTTTGATTAAGGTCGTAATATAAACATCACACAAAAGTACTCACTCTATACCTCTTGGTAGTTTGAGTGACTTTGCTCAATTTGTCTTTGTCAAGTCCAAATGGGTGCTCATGCAATACAAGTGATATTAGCTCAAGTGGGGTATTACTATCTCTAGGTTTAACCCTTTAATTGGGGCTATCAACTCTTGAGTTCACCCCAATTCCTTGTTAGGCTAATTTTCCTAGAACTAGTCCCTTTTTCTCAAGAAGAGCCTAAGTCATAAAGGCATGAATCAGTGTTTGCAACCACTAATTCTATAATTCTAGCATGAATTAGGCTAAATATCACTAACCCATAAACAATCAAACCCTAAAATTCAAGACCCATTAAATACTCACACAAGAGTTGGGTCACAACCGTAGCTATGGGTCTAGCTACTCATAATAACAACATAGATCAAAGATAAAGAGGAAATATAATCCATAATATTAAAGCAAAAGATGAAAATCTAATGTTTGAAAGTAAATATTGTACAAAATTGCCCAAATAGGTAAACCTAGCCGTATCACGTAATCAGCAAAAACATAACTTCACCTAAAAATGACAAAAAGGTCTATTTATACTAAGCTAAAATTTTTGGACAAAAATACACCTGTGTAGGTTTCACGACCGCGTAATTTTGACCGCGGCCGCACTCTCGCTTTTGCGGCCGCGTAATTTTGACGCGGTGCGCATTTCTTCATATCTGGGAATGGGTTGAGCCTTGCTTCGTGGACCGTGTAATTTTTACCGTGTGAGAGCCTTTCCCGACTGTGGAATTTTGACGCGGACCGCCCTTATCACTTTTGCTTGAATTATGCACTCTCTGATCCTTATCAATAGTGGTCCGCATTTCAATGGGGGCCGCTAAATTACTTACGCGGTTGCCTCTTTCTGATGCGGGCCGCGTCAATGTCTGTGCCAAAAAAATCACCTCTCTAAATCTCCATTTCACGGTCCGTTAATTAATGTCTGCGTCCGCGTTGATACTTACGCGGCCACACTTTTATGTCGCGGTTCGCATTCTACACCTTTTGGCCCAAACGTGGTTTTCTTCAAGTTTGACTCCTTTATGAGTTGATTATGGTTGCATTGGCTCATTTTGAACAAAACCTGCAAGCAAGCACATTAAGTTAGTTTCCGTGACTACCTTCACGCATTTTTGGCCAAAAACATAAGTAAAAGAGAGCGCGGCCGTGAAAGCTATTATCAAACTCTCTGAAGTTCGAGAGCGCGGTCTGCGAAATCATGAACACTGTCGCAAAGAACCAACCATGGACCGCATAAAACTGACCGCGATCGCGAACTCTCATCAATGCTCAGTAGTTAAAAGGTAGGGTCTCGCGGACTGCAAAAAACTAAACGCGACCGCATATCCTAAAGCGGACTCTGGAAAACTTACCTCGGCCGCGAAATTCAAACACGACTGATACTGACAAACATTTTAATCCTAGGGTTTTCACTAAGTGCAAATATTATATCAATTAACATGAAAAGTTACTAACCCTATCCCCCATTAGGAATGTAAACACTACTCACATGTATTTATGCATTAATTTAAGCTTACGACATGTATTTAACCCTAACTGAAAAGAAAAATTAAAAACAACAAGAAAAGAAACGAAAAAGATAAAATCAATTCAAGGACTTGAACATACCAGTTCTGAAATTGTAGTAGGAAATCACCTCTCAATGAGAATGAGATGAAATTTAGAGCCAAAAAAGATGAACAATGCTTTTTGTGCGGTGAAATGTTAGGGTTCAAAAAGTGTAAAATGATGAACAAACGCTGCCTTACTTGAGCGCGGCCGCGAAATTCTATCGCAGTCCGTGCTTTGTTACCTTATGAGGGCAGCCTCAAACAAATGGGCGCGGTTCACAGAATAATGGCCGCCGCAGCGAAATTCACCACGGCTCGCCAATAAATGAACGCGACCGCGAACTCTGAAGGATATTTGACAAGCCAATTTCAAAGAGTTGGCATTTTGGTCTTTTCAATTACGCGTCTGTGGACAAAAGGTGCGGCCGCAAAATGCTACCGCAAAATTTTGGGCGCGGTACGCAAACTTCCCACACTTAGCCAAATTATTCCTTATCAATGTCCTCCACTGCACAACCAATTCCTACACAATTTCACAACGAGTTAGTCCAAAACAATTCCTAATCTAAGAAGAAAATCAAAAGAAAGAAAAACACATGGGTTGCCTCCCAAGAAGTGCCTGATTTAACGTAGCGACACGACACATGTTACGCTCATAACTTGAAATTGATCAAGGACACTACGTGGCTTTCATCAAACTTGCGAAGGTAGTGCTTCACTCAGTGCCCATTAACTCTGAATATTTCACCATTTTTTTTCAAATCAAGAGCACCAAACGGAGTTACATGCACCACTTCAAAAGGGCCACTCCATTTTGACTTGAGCTTTCCCGGAAACAGTCGTAATCGAGAGTTGAATAGAAGAACCAAGTCACCCTCCTTGAATAAGCATGAAACCGGAACTCATCAAGTTCATTTAGTTGCTATACTCGGAGATTGGCAGCTACATCCCATTCAAGGTTTAACTTCTTCAGCGCCCACATGGCCTTGTGCTCTAATTCAACCGAAAGATGGCTTGCTTTCCCAAATACCAACCGGTACGTAGACATACCAATTGGAGTCTTGTATGCAGTTCTATAAGCCCACAAAGCATCGTCAAGTTTCCTTTACCATTCAGTCTAGTTTGCATTGACTGTCTTGGATAATATGCTCTTTAAATCCTTGTTGGAGAGCTCAACTTGTCCACTAGCCTGGGGGTGATAAGGGGTTGACACCTTATGAGTGACACCATACTTGGAGAGTAAAGTGTTGAAGGCCTTGTTGCAAAAATGAGAACCCCATCACTAATGATATCCCTTGGGGTTATGAACCTTGTGAAGATATTTTTCTTTAAGAAAGCCACCACACTCCGTGCCTCATTGTTGGGAAAAGCCACAACTTCAACCCATTTGGAAACATAATCAACAGCAACCAGAATATATGTTTTCCCATATGAACTCACAAATGGACTCATAAAGTCGATGGACCACACGTCAAAAACATCAATCTCAAGAATAGTGGTGAGAGGAATTTCATCATTCTTTGAAATTCCACCAACTCTTTGGCACTCATCACACAGCCTAACAAGCTCGCTAGCATCTTTGTACAAGGTAAGCCAACAGAATACACAATTGAGACAATATGTAGTAGTTCTCACCCCACCATGATTACCACCGCAGGGCGAGGAATGGCAAGCATCAAGAATACTTATTTGCTCCTCTTTCGGAACACATCTCCGGATCACACAATCATTGCAAATCTTGAAAAGATAAGGCTCGTCCCAATATTAATCCAAGTTGTCCTGTTTGAGCTTCTTCCTTCGGTTAGAAGAGAGCTCATTCGGGACAATACGGGTCACAAGAAAGTCATCCATGTTGGCGAACCAAGGCATACCATTGAAAGACACGGAGAGGAGTTGTTCATCCGGAAACAGATCATTAATTTCAAGGCCATCATGGGGCCTCTCCTCCTCTTCCAAGCGGGACAAGTGGTCTGCCACTTGATTCTCACTCCCTTTTCGGTCTATGATTTCAAGTTCAAACTCTTGTAGAAGAAGAACCCATCTCATCAACCTAGCCTTAGAGTCCTTTTTGGTCATCAAGTAGCGAAGTGCGGTGTGATCGGTGTGCACAATCACTTTGGCATCCGTAAGGTATGGCCTGGACTTTTCCATGGTAAAGAAAATGGCTAATTACTCTTTCTCAGTCACAATATAATTGACTTGGGCATCATTCATCATTTTTCTTGCATAATAGACCGGATGAAATATCTTGTTGATCCTTTGCCTCAAAATCGCTCCTACCGCAGCGTCGTTAGCATCACACATGAGCTCAAATGGTAAGCTCCAATTGGGTGCGGTAATGATGGGAGTGGTAGTAAATCTATACTCGTGAAGCTCAAAAGCTTTCATGCAATCATCATTGAACACAAACTTTGCATCCTTTTCCAACAACTTGCACAAGGGGTTCACCCCTTTTGAGAAATCCTTGATGAACCTACGGTAGAACCCCGCGTGACCAAGAAAGATCCTAACTCCCTTGACGGAAGTAGGAGGATGGAGTTTTGAAATCACTTCAGTTTTTGCTTTGTCCACTTCAACACTATTCATTGAGATCTTATGGCCGAGGACAATGCCCTCCTCGACCATAAAGTGACATTTTTCCCAATTAAGCACTAAGTTGGTCTCTTTAAATCGGGCCAACACTTTGTCAAGATTATCCAAGCATTCTTCAACGGAATCCCCCACAACACCGTAATCATCCATGAAAACCTCGAGGAAGTCCTCCACCATATCCGTAAATATTTCCACCATACACCACTTAAAGGTAGCCAGTACATTACACAAACCAAACGGCATCCGGGAGAATACAAATATACCATACAGACATGTGAAGGTGGTTTTCTCTTGTTCTTCCGATGCAATGAAAATCTGGTTGTACCCAGAGTACCCATCCAAAAAGTAATAATAGGCCCGTCCAGAAAGTCTATCTAACATTTGGTAAAGAGATGGCAATGGAAAATGGTCTTTGCGGGTCACTTTGTTCAACTTTCGGTAATCCATATATAGCCTCCATCCGGTGATAGTTCTAGTGGGGATCAACTCATTTTTCTCATTTGTGATCACATTCACACCCCCCTTCTTTGGGACACATTGTACCAGTGAAGTCCATGAACTATCAGAAATGGGAAACACAACCCCTGCATCTAGCCACTTGATAATTTCCTTCTTGCTGACCTCTTGCATGGCCTCATTCAACTTCCTTTAATGTTCCACGAAGGGTTTGACATCATCTTCCAGTATGATTTTGTGCATGCAAAAGGCGAGGCTTATACCCCGAATGTCATCCAAAGTCCATCCAATTGTCTTCTTCCTTCTTTGAAGAACCTCAAGGGTGGAGTCTGCCTGCACGTTAGTTAAGCACCTCAAGGGCCTCAACTCCAATGTTTGTGGCTACTCAATTGAGGGCTTTGTTGGTGGAATCTTCCGATTCTCAAGGTCCAAGGAAAGTTTATGGGGCCCATATAAGTAGGATCCCATTCCTTGCAAAGCATTTGCACATTCTACCAAGCCATCCTTCTCATCCTCTACGACAACACAGCTTCCAAAGTCTTGAACATAACATTCATCATAGCACTCGTGCCACATTCATCATAGCCCTCGTGTCATCAATAATCACCCCCGTCACAAGATCAACGTGGAACATAACATTTTCATCACCCACCCGGAAGGTGAGCTCCCCAGCTTCCACATCAACCAATGCCTTCCCTGTTGATAGGAAAGGTCTCCCCAATATGATCGGTACCTCATAGTCAACTTCGCAGTTGACAATCACAAAATCTTCAGGAAGAATTAACTTGTCAACCTGAACTAGAACATCATCAATAATCCTCAGTGGCCTCTTCATTGTTCGTTCTGCCATTTGCAACCTCATGGAAGTAGGTCTTGGTTTCCCAATACCTAATGTCTTGAATACAGAATATGGCATCAAATTAATAATTTCTCCCAAATCACACAAGGCCTTGGCGAAATCGGCACTACCAATGGTGCATGGAATTGTAAAGGCACCGGGATCTTCTAGCTTTGGAGCCATGGTATGCACAATGACACTCACTTGATGTGTCATTTTGATGGTCTCACAATTCATACATCTCTTCTTTGTTACCAAGTCCTTCATGAACTTGGCATATCCCGGCATTTGTTCGAGAGCTTTAACCAAAGGCACGTTCATGGACAAAATTTTCATCATATCAATGAATTTGTTAAATTGGTTTGCATTAGTTTTCTTGGTGAGACTTTGAGGATATGGTATAGGAGGCCTTGGCAAAGGAGCCTTGGCTTTAGGCACTACCATTTCCGGTATGTCTATCACATGATCCCTAGACGGGTTCACATCATTTTGAGTCTCCTCCACGGTGTCATCTATGTCTATCCTCACCTCATCATTATCTTAGATCTCATCATCTTGTTTTAACACAACATCATCACTCACAATCTTCTTTGGATTGGAGGTACTTGCATCTCCACCTCTACCACTTCTTGTGGTCACCGACATAGCATGGCCTATATTGTTCCCACCCTTCGGGTTTACTACCGTATCACTTGGTAGTGCCCCCTTAGGGTGAGTATTCAATGATTGAGAAATTTGACCTATTTGTACTTCTAATTTGCGGATAGAAGTATTGTGGGAGGCTATTTGGTCATCATAGTCGGCATTTCTTTTCATCATTTGCTTGAACATACTTTCTGTATGCCCCATCTCATTGTTTGAAGAACTTTTCCCTTGAGACGGATAGGGAGGCGGGTTGTTGGGTTGTTGATACATCGGGGGCCTTTGAAAGCCCGACTCCCGGTTGCCTTGGTTATTGTTGCTCCAACCCCCTTAGTTGTTATTACCTCCCCCATTGTTATTATGTTTGCCACTCCAATTACTATTGTTGTTTCCTCCCAAATTGCTTACCCCATTTTGGTTGTTATTCCCCCAATTTTTCGGATTATTGTTGTTGCCACTATTCCAATTCCCTTGGCCTTGGTTGCTCCAATTTTGATTGTTTCCTTGTGACCTACATTGTTGATTTGGAGCACTGCTCCATTGACCTTGGTAATTATTGGAATATAACATTTCCTCACTTTGATCATCATAATAATCATCTTGATTGTAGCCACTATCACTCTGGTCAAATTGCTCTTGATTTCTTTGCACTTTTTGACCACATTGTCTCCTCTTGTTGACCATTACATTCATTCCTTCCATGGTGTTTACATGCTTTAGCCCCTGAACCCGCTGAAGTGAGCCTTTGGGAACTGGTTCATAGTAGTTGTCAACTTTGCTATGGCTTGCCCGTGATCATGAAGTTCCTTGTGAAGGTGGATGACATTAGGGTCACCCTGAGGAACGTTTGCCCGACTTTTCCACGCTGAGGAGGTGTCTTCCATCTCATCTAATATGTCACATGTATCGGCGTAAGGCACATTCATGAAATTTCCTCCTGCTAGATGATGCACCACATACTAGTTCATTGTATTCATACCCCTATAAAATATTTGCTGGATCATTTCTTCAGTCATATCATTGTTGGAGAATTCTTTTACCATTGTCCGGTGCCGTTCCAAAATTTCATGTAAGGGTACATTTGGCTCTTGTTTGAAGGATAGGATCTCATCCCTCAATGTTGGCAAATGACCTAGAGAGAAAAACTTTGCTATGAACTTCTCCATCAACTCATCCCACGTGGTGATGGAATGGTTGGGAAGCCTCTCAAGCCAGTCCAAAGCCTTCCCTCTAAGTGAAAATAGGAAAAGTCTCAATCTCAATGCATTTGTGTCTACAAAATCTTTGAGATGCTTATATGCATTTTGATGTGTAGCTCCAGTAAAGAAAACCCTTTGCTATAATAGAGTCAGCATGACATTGGTTATCTGAAAATTGCCCGCCCGAATCCATGGCAGGACAATTGCACTTGCATAGCCTTCATTGGGTAGCACCCGGTATGCTGCCCTTGGAGGAGGTGGGGGAGGGTTTGGCGCGTTGTCATGAGGCGGACGGCCTTTTCTTTGGAATTGAGGTTCTAGATTAACCTCATCCACATCATTGTTTTCTACCTCCTCCCCCAGAGGAATATGTCCGAGAGAATTATTATGAGCCACTTGGTACCTAAAGCAATTGACACACAAAAGTTAGCAAAACGGAAGGAAAGAAAAACAAAACACACAAATAGTTAGATAGATAGCTAAAACCGTCTAACTCTGGGGAGATGACACCGAAAATTGATCGGTTCCAAACCTACACCACTATTGAGTAGTGAAGATGGTCAATGCAGTTTTCCCCAAGAAGGTCGGGATCGATTTCCACAGGGATTTAATTGATTATGAGATAGGTATCTAACTAAATCTAGATGCGTGTTTTGTTCCTAATTGCACTTCCAAACATGATTGTGATGATTATACTTCTACTTCTATTTCTGTTGTATGCTAAGATTGAAGCTAAGTACAATATTTTTGGTGATAGTTTTCAAGTGTTTAAAACGACTAGGGTAGTGACTTCCACCTAGGTGGATATCTAACTGGTATCAAGAATCTAGGGAAAGCTTTTTTTGATTGGGGTCGTAATATAACCATCACACACAAGTACTCACTCTATATCTCTTGGTAGTTTGATTGACTTTGCCCAATTTGGCTTTCTCAAGTCTAAATGGATGCTCATGCAATACAAGTGATATTAGCTCAAGTCGGTTATAACTATCTCTAGGTTTTGGCTATCAATCTCTTGATTTTACCCCAATTCCTTGTTAGCCTAATTTTCCTCGACTTAGTCCATCTTTCTCGAGAAGAGCCTAAGTCATAAAGGTATGAATCAGCATTTGCAACCACTAATTCTATAATTCTAGCACGAATTATGCTAAATATCACTAACCCATAAACAATAAAGCCCTAAAATTCAAGACTCATTAAATACCCATACTAGGGTTGGTTCACAACCCTATCTATGGTCTAGCTACTCCTTATAATAGAAAAAATAAAAAATAAAGAGGAAATATAATCCATAATATTAAAGTAAAAGATGAAAATCTAATGTTTGAAGGTAAATCTTGTAAAAAAATTTCCCAAATAGGTAAACCTACCCGTCTCACGTACTCAGCAAAAAAACATAACTTAACCTAAAATTGACAAAAAGGTCTATTTATACTAAGCTGAAATTTTTGGACAAAAATATCTCCGCAGAGGTTTCGTGGCCGCATAATTTTTCATGCGGCCGCACTCTTGCTTTTGCGACCTCGTAATTTTGATCGCGGTCCGCGTATCTTCATATCTGGGACTGGTTTGAGCCATGTTTCACGGACCACGTAATTTTCACCGCGTCCGTGTGAGTGTCTTTCCTGGCCGCAGGAATTTTGACGCGGACCGCCCTTATCACTTTTACTTGAATTATGCACTCTTTGATCCTTGTCAACAGCGTTCCGTAGAATTTTGATCGCGGCTACCTCTTTCTGACACGAGCCGCGTGCATGTCTATGCCCAAAAATCACCTCTCCGAATCTCTATTTCACGGTCAGCGAATTAGTGGCCACGTCCGCGTTGATACTTACGCGGCCGCATTTTTATGTTGCGGTCTGCGTTCTACACCTCTTGTCCAGACTTGGTTTTTGTTCAAGTTTGACTCCTTTATGACTTGACTATGGCTTCTTTGGCTCATTTTGAACAAACCCTGCAAGCAAGCACATTAAGATAGTTTTCGGGACTACCTTCACGCATTTTTGGCCCAAAACATAAGTAAGAGAGAGCAACTAATAGGGTAAAATCCCTACTTATCAGGCATCCCTATCACCAAGTACTTGGAGACTAGTTTGTTGAGCTGACTTAGACTTGCACGTCCAAGTCTCTTGTGACAAATGAGGGGATCATCGTCTAACACACTTAAGCAAGTTAGCTCAATATCTAACAGTGTGGACATATCCACCACATATATGTTATTTACTATTTTTCCTTTCAAAACCATCTTAAGATTTATAGAAAAGCATTGTGTATCGGTAAAAACAACCATGTTTCCTCTATCACACAGTTGTGATACACTTATCAAGTTGTATTTAAATCTATCTATCAGGTAGACATTGTTAATAGAGTGAGAATCAGATTTACCTACCTTTCCAACCCAAATGATAACCTTGCTTTTAATTTTCGAAGGACACATTACCTCCTTTAAGGTCCTCAAGTGAAAGGAATTGGTTCTTACTTCCTGTCATGTGTTTTGAGCAGCCACTATCCATGGGAGACAATAACGATGGACTTTGGTTCTAGGCTTCCATGCACTCAAAGGAATCCTGATGCAATTTAGGTTTTAATTGATTGGCTAACCAAGAATTCTCATTTCTTGGCAATCAGAATGGACTACACACTTGAACGTTTAACATAATTATATGTTAATGAGATTTTGAGGTTTCATGAGGTTTCTCTTTCTATTGTATCTAACCGAGACCCGAGATTTACATCAAGATTTTGGACCAGTTCTCAAGAAGCTTTGGGCACCACATTGAACTTTAGTACTTTGTTCCATCCTCTGATAGACAACCAGCCTGAGAGTATAAAATAAATCTTGGAGGATATGCATGGAACCTGCATTATTGAGTTTGAGGGTGGTTGGGATAAACGCTTAGCGCTGATAGAATTTGCTTACAATAATAGCTACCAATTTATGAGGCCTTATGTGGGAGAAAATAAAGAACTGCTCTTTGTTGGAATGAGATTGGTGAAAGGAAATTGGTGGGTCCTGAGATTTTGCAACAAACTAAAGATAAGGTAAAAATCATCAAGGATCTCTTGAAAATTGCTTCAGATAGACAAAAGTCTTATGCTGATTTTAAGAGGCATGAAATTGATATCAAGCGGGCAATAAGGTATTTTTAAAGGTTTCTCCACTATTGAAGATTATGAGATTTTTCCAAAAGGGAAAACTTAGTCCTTGATTTATTGGACCTTATGAAGTGCTCAAGAGAGTTGGCCCAGTTGCTTATAAACTAGCTCTTCTACCTGAGTATGAAAAGATCCATAAACTATTCCATGTTTCTATGCATAGAAGATACAGTTAAGTTCCATCTCATGTTCTTCTTGTTGAATATATTGAGGTCAATCCATGTTTAACCTTTGAAGAAGAACCTATCCAAATCTTAGCGTGTGAGTTCAAAGAGCAAAGAAATCAGAGAATCCCCTTACTGAAAGTTCTTTGGAGAAATCATTCTGGTAAGGAAGCTACTTGGGAGCGAGAGGAGGATATGCGAGTTCGATATCCACATTTGTTTTGGGACTAGTATAAGATAAATTTCGGTACAAAATTTATTTCAGGGAGAGAGATTTGTAACATCCTAAAGGTTTTAGACTAATACTTGAATTCTCAATTGACTATCTTTATAACGAGGAAAGATTTTACTTCGTACTTTCTAAATGTGAATTTGACTATATATGAAAATTGTTTACTTTAGATTGTATTAATATTGGAAAAGAAATACCATGGTGTTGCTACGTGTAACACTTAATACCATTTTGATGAATTGTTAAGAAATACAATACACATAGTATAATATTTTGGGCAGTAAATCATCCATATTATCTAAAGATATTTAGTAGTTTGGGCTGCCATTTTCATACTTATCCAAAGTTCATATATATTACTTTTGTGACTACTTTTTCCATAACCTCCTCTCATATTTCATTCCTTCATGCCAAAGAAAACCGCTACCTTCTCCCCTTCTTATCACATGAAATACTACATGAAAACCATAAGAAATTTTCACTGAACCAACCAACCAAACTAGTTTTTGGTGAAGCTCAAGTTGCTCTTCTCTTTTGTTACTAAACCCATCTTTACACTAAACAACTATTAGTGTGTTGTTCATATATTCTTTTATAAAACTCCAGTTAAAGTGATCCAAAATTTGCTGGAAAGATATTTCATAGCTCTATAACTCTTATTCTGTCACTAAAAACTAATTTTGCTTTTATTTATCCGAACATGGATGATAAAGTACAGGGCATGTGCTGCCCAGATTTTCTGTTTTACAAACCCTCCTTGCACTACTATTAGTATTATTAGCATAATTCTTTTTGTAAAACTGATATTTGGTAATTCAAGACGCCGTAGAACCCTAAGACATATATCTAAACTTTCATGAAGACCATAAACTCTGTTTCTTTTGCTTACAACTTCAAAACTTAGCCACAACAAAAGACAGTGGTACCGTCCAGAATTTATGTTTCAAATATTTAGGGTGATCTTTACCAATATCATGTTTAGTTAGACATTTTGAAATCACTAAACTTATATAGATATTTTATTATGTATTTAAGGTATATATACCCGTGTAAAATCTAGGGGAAAGTGTTTGAGGAAGTGAACGTATTTGGCTGATCTATGGTGTAGACCATTCGAACGTCCTCGAGTTGTGGTTGAATTATTTTGTGGTAAACTACCAAGGTTTGTGTATAAACTTTTAACTATTTTTAATTTTTGGAATGTATTGAAATAACTTGAGATTTGTTTTCTCTTATCTTCAATTTATATCGTTGTATACATGTTTTATCATGTATTGCAAGATGTTTAATAAATCACCCACTTTTACGGATTGCTTGATCATTTTGCATCCTTCTTGGGACTTCGTCCTTCTTGTGGCAGTGACTTTGTCACACATCTCGGTATGCTTCTTTACTCTCATATTTTTCCATCTTGACATTGGATTTTTGATTCATCTTAAATTAAGTATTTTTCCAGTGTTAAGTAAGAACTAGAAAGCCACTTTAATATGGTTCTTGATTCTCTTCACTATTAGGTTTTGACCCTACTTGATTTGAGACTTCAGACCATCTTAAGATATGATTATGCTTAGTGTGATGGCATGGCGTATATTTGAGCGAGAATAGATATTTGATAAACTCTCTTGGATTGATAGTATACGCTTGGTTGACACTTGAATCTTGAACATTGTTATTAATATATAGAAAGACTTCAATTTTTGATATTCGATACTTTTGATATATTTGTTTACCTTCTTAAAATTTATGTTTAACTTGAGATACCTATGAGTGAAATGGGGAATTTGAGAATGCAATAGCTCCAAGCCTAAAGATTATATGCCTTTAAGCTTTATGCCTAGCGATAATTATTTTCTACTGTAGGTAATGTGCGGGAAGAGATTTGAAGAAGGCCTTGTGGAGTAGACATTCAGAAGATTTTATGGAGATCACATTTGTGTATGAACCTAGGTTTTGTATAATTTTGAGACATATACATGATCTATATGTCACAGTTATGTATGTTATTTTTGAGGCTTTTTATATCTCAAGACCAAAATCTTGTAACTTGAATTTGGTGACTCGTTTTATTATTTTAGGGTGTGTTGAAAACTCAAGTATTGTAATATGTGAAATTCACACTTTGTTTTGTAAAAATGTACAAAGGAGAAGACTATTTTTCCTTTTATACTCGCTAGTTCAAAATTCATGTATAATATAAACATGCAGTGATGTTGAACGAAAAGCATAATTTTGTTAGGAAGTTTCTTTAATGTGTTGATTATTCAAGACGGGTTGTATAAACTTATCTTGATATTTTGACATTATATTTCAATTTAAAAACATTACAAAGTGTATTTTCAAACACAAAAAAATATTGCACCTTGAAACATTTACCGCATAGGCCTATTTTCGCTATTAAATTATTATGAATGTCTTTTTAGATTTATATATTCTGAATTTTGTAAATAGTTAGTTAGAATTTGTTCCTTAAGTAGCACCCTCCCAAACGGGTTGCTACAAACACAATAAAAAAAATAATTAGGTTGCCTCCCAATAAGCGCTTGATGTAACATCGTGGCACAATGCCACGAATTTCACCACTTTTCCTTCCACTTTGAGAATATGAATTTCTTCCCAATTTTGCATCAATTTTTCTATCACGTTCATGGGGTGGTGGTGTGAAAATCAAGGAACCAAGCAATAGATATCACATATTGCACTTCTTGTCCCTTAAGCAAGGTGCGTCGTTTTATATTTTTGGTGTGGAAAATTTTAGAATGTAAGGATCTTTTTCTTCATCTATACATCCCTCCAAAGGCTCAATCTTCATGTATCCATTCAAACATAGTGTTGAAAAGTATTTAGAATGAGGTTCGAAATGCCCCAACTCCAAAACTGCATTATTTCTTACACCATCAAAAATATATACTCCCTCAACCTCGACATCATCAACAAGAACGTGGTATAATGTGTAACGACCCGTCATGTCATTTTACATATCTGGACTTGGCTCGGTGTTCTGAGGGTTTGAGTATCTCTGCATTATGTATTATAACTTGCATAAATTGTCGGTGTTGGTTTTCAAGTTATCCGGAATGAATTTGGAAGAATGAACTTCAAGATTTAAGTTCTAAGTTGAAAGAGTTGATGACGTTTGACTTTTAAGCATTTGACCTCGGAATAGAGTTTCGTCAGTTCCATCAGCTCCGTTGGGTGATTTTGGACTTGGGAACATGTTCGGATTGAAATTTGGAGGTCCGTAGTTGAATTAGTCTTGAATTGAGAAAGTTGGATTTTTAGAAGTTTGAACGGGAGTGGACATTTTGATATCAGGGTCATATTCCGGTTCCGGAGGTTGGAATAGGTCCATAATGTCAAGTGTGGCTTGTCTGTAAAATTTGAAGCCAATCGGAGTTGATTTGATATGGTTCGGACGCTCTGTTGCGATTCCAGAAGTTCTTGAAGTTTAGTTTGATTTGCATGCGTTTTGGGAATCCGATTCATGGTTTTAGAAGTTATATTGATGATTTAAGCACACGAACGAGTTTGTGTCGTGTTCTGAGACTGGTGTGCATATTTGGTTTGGAGCCCCGAGGGCTCGGGTGAGTTTCAGATTTGTTTCGGAATGATTTTTAGTAATTGTTGATTGCTTGTTCTAGTTTGTTAGCATTTGAGATATTCCGGTCGCAAATGCGATTGCCGCATTTGCGAAGAAACCTCGAATTTACGAAGCCTAGGCGGCTGGGCAATTTTCGCATTTGCGATGAGGCTGTCGTATTTGCGAAAAGCCGGTCTTCGCATTTGCGAAGTATTTTGTCGCAAATGCGACCTTATCAGAAATCCTCCAGGTTCGCAATTGCGAAAAGTTTCTGCATTTGCGGGGCTTGCATTCGCGAACCCCCTGTCGTAAATGCAACATCTGCAGCATGTTAAGTGCTGAAAACTCCAAGTTTTGCTTCACCCTAGCTTCGAGTAAGGCGATTTTGTGAAGAGATTTTCATACCAAATCATTGGGTAAATATATTTAATCAATTTCCAACTATATTTCATGACTTTATACAACATTTAACATCAAATTCATGGGAAATCTATGGAAAAACTTGGGGATTTTGTCAAAGTTCTGAAAAATGTAGTTTTGAGAGTCGAATAAGACTCGGATTTGAAAACAAAACACATATTTTGACTCGTGAGGCTATGGGTAGTCAAGACATACCCATGGACCCGGGTTTTGACCGGGCGGGCCCGGGGTTTGACTTTTTTTTTGACTTTTTAGAAATTGAATAAAAATCACAACTTTATTAATCGAAATTGTTTTCTCTTGCATTGTGTGATGTATTCAAGTCGTCATTTGCTAGATTGATTCCAGCGGGGGCGACTTGGTAGAGGAAAAGGCTAAGTTGAGTGTTGAGTTAGCCGAATCGAGATAAGTGTTTTGCCTAGATTTGTTGAAGGAATTTTTCCTCCTAATTGTCATTGTTTGCTACATGGGGGGGGGGGGGTGATACATTTATGAGGTGTTGAGCGTATATGTATGTGCCTTAGTTTATCATGCTCGGGGGTAGATTGTGCTATAACTGTGTCTTGTAGAATTTTGTAACTTCCTTGATTCATGCCTCACTTGATTTACTGATATTAAGAACGTAGTGTACAATGTTAGTAATCAAGACTTAGCCCAACATAACTTTATCGAATATGATAGAATTCTGAAGATACATTGATGTGTTTGGTTTGGTCATCTCTATGTGTAATCACTACTACCTTGCTACGGTTGATATTTTGAGGTGCTGGATTCTAGGCTTGTGTTACTGATAAATTGTGAGAATGGTGGAAGCACTTGAATTATACGGCCCTTGAGTGTTTTATTGAATCATTGTTTTTTTTAAATGTCGTGATTGATATCCGTCTGAATACTCTCCACAATGTTGTTTATACTTCCTGCATTGCCATTTTATTGAATTTCATATGCTTGGTGATGAAGAGTGTAAAGCACGAAAGGTGATGCCGTGCCATTTTTTATATTCATTATTATGTGCGGAAGAGTGTAAAGCAGGAAAGGTGATGCCTTGCAATATTATTGAGAGTAATAGCCCGAAGGGTGATGTCGTGCCATATTATTAGGAGTAAAATCACGAAGGGTGATGCCGTGCCATGTTAATTAGACTAAAAGCACGAAGAGTGATGTCGTGCCATGTCATTGTGAGTGAAAGCACGAATTGTGATTCTCTTTGGTACTCTTTCATTGCTTTGTACAGTCGCACTGTGTACTCTATTCTATTATTATGTTGTATAGTCATGTTGCTTGTTTACATTATAGTGTTTATTAATGAGCATCTTTTAACTAAAATCCTCGTCACTACTTCGACGAGGTTAGACAAGATACTTACCAGTAAAAAGGGTCTGCACACTCTGTGCAGACTATTGGAGCGGAGCTGTTGAGAAGTCGGGAGCTGAGCTTGAAGATGTTCGTGTATTCTGGATAGAAGCTGCCACTTGTCATTGGTAGTTTTAGACATTATTAATCTGTTCATGTAGTTTTCAAACCGATCGTGTGATTATATGTATTAGCTTTGTAAATTTTGAATCCTAGAAGCTCATGATTTGTACCACCAGTTCTTGGGTAAATTTGTAAAGGTTCAGCCAATCCTATTTTAGTTTCTTATATATCCTTTTGGCCTGTATTAATTGTTAGGTGGCTTACCTAGTGGGTCAAGTAAGGTTCCATCGTGACCCGTGATTTTGGGTCGTGACAAGGTGGTACCAGAGCACTAGGTTTGTATGTTATACGAGTCATGAGAAAGTGTCTAGTAGAGTCCTGTGGATCGGTATGATGATGTCCATACCTATCTTCGGGACGCTACAGGGCATTTAAGAAAATTACCATTTCTTCATTACTCATCGTGCGACCTTTTTTCAGCTTGAAATCTACGACTTTGACTCTTCTCGATCAGTCATATGTGATGGGGAGCGCTAAGTATTCACTCCGCGACGACGATCAATGATGCTGCAAATTGATTGTGACAGGCTATGGATGCTTGATTATCATCACGACGTGTTATCCAGCCTCAGAAGCGGATGCAGTGTTAAATATTCAAGTTGTTCAGTTGTGGTATGAAGCGGGTTCATATGTCTGGGTTGTAAGCACAGATTTGGGAAGAATGGTTGGTGGCCAGGCTGTTGTGAAGGTGGGCTCACGGCAAGGTGATGATTGAGTATAACCAGTGGGCCATCTCCTGCCTGATGAGTTTTAATCGTGTGTCTCGTATGAGGTTTTGATTTGGTGGAGTGCATATGTCATCATTTCAGAGAATTTGGGGAATTTGTTGACGATTGCAAAGATGGTTAAGCGTTTGGTAGAGTCTTCGAGGTGTTCTGTGATCGGTATTGAATGAATTTGTTAAGTATTCAACTAAATAGTCGTGTGAGATCGGGTCATGCTGTGAAGATATGGTACCTTGGATTGCTGATGGGGTGTTTTATGGCTTCGAGCGAAGTGGTGAAGTCTGCTAATGACGATCATACTGTAGGTCATGGGCCGTATCAATTTTCGGACAGAGAGATTGCTTAGTTATTTACTTGAATGGACATATGCTGGTGTAGCACGGGTTTCATGACTCGTATTTGCAGTGTATTGAAGATCAGAGTAAGATGAGTGGTTATCAACAAGGTTCTGGTAAGCTCCAGGTCTTATGTAGCCTTTAGAGACTCTTTGATTTGTCTGCGGGTGGACTTGAAAAACGGTAGTGAATGGTAATTGGATCTGCGGTATTTCCTTGTCAAGAAAGGTCTACATGTCAATGTTGGAGTGATGCAAGAAATGGCTTCGGGTTCTTAGGAAGTTCCCTCAGGGTGGTCATATCGAATTGAGTTACTTTTGGGTTTAGTCTACGTAACTCGGTTGAGTTAGAGGAGATTGGTTCTGATTACTTAATGATGTGTCACGGAGTTCCGAAGAATTTACCATGGTTATGACAATGGTAGGAGTGTATGTTCTCTACAGGTATCAAAGTTATATTACGTTTGGTGGTGTTCTCCGGGATTGAGTTAAATGAAAGATTCTCGGTTGATGAGGTGTTCGATTTGATTAAGGGTCAGAGTTGGCTATGAGATTTACGTAGTTTTGCGAGTTAGCATGTTAGAGGCGATTCTCCGTGTGGGGTTAAAAATTTGCATGTACAGGGTTGCAGTTAGTTTTGATGGGAAGGATAAAAGTTCTCGATAGTACGGACAATTTTCGGTGTTTAAGGTATTGTTGGCACTATGTGTTTTCACTGGAGAGCCTGTTGGCAGATACATTGTGTTTTGATTTATGGGTGCATTTCCGAAGGATGATATAGTATGAGTTACATGTCAGTTATTTGGGAAGCGGTGGTATTCGTGAGGCTCAAAGATTGAATTTTCTTGTTGGTAGACTATTCCTCGATCACGAATTGTAAAGGAGTGTAGAAAATTGGGTGATTAATGGTAGGTGTTATGGAAAGGTTGCTATAGACTTTTGGAAGGTTTATTACATGTTTGAGGATGATCAGAATTTGGTTTGGGGATTAGTTTGAGCCTAGTGAGGGTGTGTTTTTGTATCAGGTTGGATTGCTTTCTCTTGCGCGATTGGCGCCATATGTATATCATTGGGCGGAGTGGCTGTTATTCACTCCGTGGTTTATGTCATAGGGTTCCCTATTATGTTATGGCGAGTTGTGAAGGTCACATGATTCTTTGCACGCATATTGTGATTCAGTTGAGACCTTATGGCACTATGGGCGAGGTGGCCCTTGTGATGTAACTTAGCTTATTGCACCATAGTTGTGTTTGTCTTTCTCAGTAATGTTTGTTCCTAATGATTTCCCCACAGTTATATTTTGTGCATTTTGTTGTGCTTGATGTTGACACACATGTGATTAGTGAGCCCGAGTATTATGGCTCGATGGGTACCCTATGTAGATTGATATGATGGGATCGGTTTGCATGCCGCAACGATATAGTGGTGAAATATGACTCCTTATTCCTGTGTATTTTCCTTTCACCTTCTTAGAAAAGTTCATAGTTAAGTGCTAAATTTTCCCTGTATGTTTAGCTTATTTAGTAGTCTTCTTATTTACCTTTCTCTGGTAATTGTCATGTCTGAGTTATTATTTAATAGTGTATGGAACCGGGTTGTGAGGGGATCCATATGATTATTGTTTATACTGGTCGGTGTGGTTGCTTGTGTTGGCTGAGGTGAGGTTCCTAGACATGAGAATTGCACTATTGTATTGGGACGAGGAAGGTTTGGAAGTATACAACAACAAAACCAACAACAACAACATACCAAGTAAAATCCCACTAGTGGGGTCTGGGAAGAGTAGAGTGTACGCAGACCTTACACCTACCCCAAAAAGGGTAGAGAGATTGTTTCCCTGAGACTCTCATCTCGACAAGAGAGACAATAATCTCATAAAAGAAACAAAATAAAAGGCATGTAACAGCAAAATGTGCCAAAAAGAAAATAACAACAACGAATAAGTGAAAGGACAATAACACAAAACTATGCAAAACAACAATGTGAACAAAACATAGACCGCTAAAAAACCTAAACAAAACTCTATCAGACTACCCGGTATAAAGAGGGAAGAAATATCGAGTACCCCCTAGACTACCACCCTAATGCTCGATCTCCACATGTTCCTATCAAGAGCCATGACCTCAGACATCTGAAGTTGCACCATCTCCTGCCTGATCACCTCACCCCCAATACTTCTTAGGCCACCCTCTGCCTCTTCTCGTACCTGCAAAAGTCAACCTCTAACACCTCCTAACTGGTGCATCTAGGCTTCTCCTCCGCATGTGTGCGAAACATCTAAGTCACGCTTCCCGCATCTCGTCATCCACGGGAACCACACTCACCCTCTCCCGAATATCATCATTCCTAATCTTATCCAGCCTAGTGTGCCCACACATCCTTCTCAACATCCTCATTTCTGCTACTTTCATCTTCTGGATATGTGAATTCTTGACTAGCCAACACTCGCTCCATACAACATGGCCAGTCTAACCACCGCTCTATAGAACTTACCTTTGAGTTTCGGTGGCACATTCTTGTCACACAGGACTCCAGACACTAACCTCCATTTCATCCACCCCACCCCAATACGTTGTGTAACATCCCCTTCAATCTCCCCATCTCCTTGGACAATTGACCCTAAGTACTTAAAACTTTCTCTCTTGAGTATGACCTGTGAGTCAAGCCTGACCTCCACATCCGCTTCCCCCAGCCTGTCGCTGAACTTACATTCCACATACTCCGTCTTAGTCCTACTGAACTTGAAACCTATAGACACCAGGGCCTTCTTGCATACCTCTAGTCTCCCATTCATGCCACCTCGTGTCTCATCAATCAAAACTATATCATCAGCGAACAACATACACAATAAAACCTCTCCTTGGATATGGTGTGTCGGTGCGCCCACCGCCAGAGCAAATAAGAACGGATTGAGCGCAGATCTTTGGTATAACCCCCATAACAACCGGAAAAGGCTCACCCCACAGTCCTAACCCGAGTCATAGCTCCATCATACATATCCTTTATCGCCCTAATGTAAGCCACCGACACACCTTTCACCTCTAGACACCTCTAAAGGACGTCCCTAGGAGCCTTGTCATTGCCTTCTCTAGGTCAATAAATACCATATACAAATCCCTCTTCCTATCTCTATATAGTTCCACCAACCTCCTGATAAGGTGGATAGCTTCCGTAGTAGAACGACCCGGCCCGAACTAATTTTCTGATATAGATACCACCCTCATAATCCTCCCTTCTACCACTCTCTCCCGCACTTTTACGGTATGAATTAGTAACTAATTTTCATGGAAGAATAACATTATGATTTGTTGAGGATTTGGGCAATGGCCCTGGTCGGGTAAGTGAGTTTCTTAGTTTATTGACCAGATGAGTGGTTAAGTGGTTATGCGCGTTTCTTTCATCATCAGAGGGGTATTAAGGTTTTTGGAATTAGGTTCTAATCGATATGAGGTTTGCTATCGGAATCAAATTTTTTTTGGGCAATAATGGTGGTCAGCAGCGCCTAATGTGAGTATTGAAGTGATGGGGTAGGCAGTGTGATTATATCTTTGATTATGGTCATGATTTGATACAACTGGTTCAGACTTGTACATTGTGTAGATATAGGATTCATATCTTATAATAAATTCTGGATGATAAAATGGGGTTCTAAGGTTTAAGGACCATGGTTGAAACAAGGATCTCTAATGGTGTTGTGTTGGTGGGTTTATGTGGATCTGGGTGACGTGGGATCACCCCCAGGGTTGTGCTTAGTGAGGTTACACATGTCTTAATAGCTTTGGGAAGACTCTTGGCACGTTCGAGGACGAACATGTGTTTAAGTGGTGGAGAATGTAATGACCTGACATGTAGTTTTGAGTATCTGCACTTCGCTCGGAGTTCTGAGGGTTTGAGTATCTCTACATGATGTATTATGACTTGTGTAAATCATCGGTGTTGGTTTTCAAGTTATCCAAAATCAATTTGGATGAATGAACTTCAATATTTAAGTTCTAAGTTGGAAGAGTTGACCAAGTTTGACTTTTTAGCATTTGACCTCGGAATGGAGTTTTGTCAATTCTGTTAGCTCTGTTGGGTGCTTTTGGATTTGGGAACGCGCCCGGATTGTAATTTAGAGGTCCGTAGTTGAATTAGTCTTGAAATGCTGAAAGTTGGATTTTGAGAAATTTTATCGGGAGTGGAATTTTTTATATGGGGGTTGGATTCCGATTCCGGAGGTTAGAATAGTTCCGTAATAACAAGTTTAACTTGTGTGTAATATTTGAAGCTAATCGGAGTTGATTTGATATGGTTCGGACGTTCGGTTGCAATTCTAGATGTTCTTGAAGTTTAGTTTGATTTTCATGCGTTTTGGCGTCCGATTCGTAGGTTTAGAAGTTATTTTGATTATTTGAGTGTGCGAGCGAGTTCGTATCATGTTTTTAGACTGGTGTGCTTAGTTGGTTTAGAGCCCCGAGCGCTCAGGTAAGTTTCAGATTGGTTTCAGAATGATTTTTTATTAATTGTTGATTGCTGGTTCTAGTGTTTTCGCATTTGCGATATTCTGGTATTACGACCCAAATTCAAACCATGATATGATGGCACCTATCGTGATACAAGGAAAGCCTATTTCCCAAAATATTACTACTACTTTGATTATAAGAAATAAAACATTTTCAATATTTAAAATTTTCATAAACTAAACCAACTCTCAATATAATATAGAAAATACGGAAATGAGCCCCAAACATCGGGGTGTCACTAAGTCACGAGCATCTAAATCTATCAACTAAAATATATAAACTGTCTAACTATCAATACAACCCCAAAAGAAGAAATAGCTGATAAAAGGAGTAACAATGTCTTGCGGACGCTAGCAGCTACCTTGTAGTTCCACAGGTAGCCGGCCTGAACTCAACAATCGCCGCGCTCTAACTCACCTGGATCTGCACATGAAGTGCAGTGTGTAGTATGAGTACAATCGACTCAGTAGTAACAGAATTAACTAAGGAACAGAGTAGTAGTGATGAGCTAAGCAGAACAATCCAATTATTTCTTTTCACAATTAAGGATAAACAGTAGTAAGCAGGCAATTTCAATAAATCAACAAATGCTACGATGCAATTAACAAGTAAATGCAACAACAACAAAAGTAAATGAAATCTCACAGCAATGTCACTCCATCACTCAGCACTCGGCACTCGGCACTCGCACTCAGCCAATACACACACTCAATAGGTACCTGCGCTCAGTGGGGTGTACAGACTCCGGAGGGGCTCCTACAGACCAAGCGCTAAGCACAGACAACTCATGTGCTGCACAAAAAATTCACGTGCCATAATATCAATCTCTGGATCCATACGGACAACTCACGTGCTGCACGGACAACTCACGTGTCATAATATAATATCTCACAACAGACCTTCGGCCTCACTCAGTCATGTACCTCTCTAGCCTCACAATTCACAACAAATGAGTATTACAGCATCTAAGCAAAATAGCAGAGACTGAGGTAACCATGTATAAAATTTCTATGATTGAGTGCAAGTAATGTGAGCTAGAATAAAGCCTAAATATGATCTCTAACATGAAGGCAATCAAGTACAAGAACATGTAAATACATAACACAGATAATGGCTATTAGGCCTCACAGCCTCACGGGACAGACCAAGTCTTAATCCCTTGCGATATACACCCACATGACCGTCACCTACCGTGGGTATTACCTCCAAACAATCACAGGATATCAATTCTCCGGGTTCATACCCTCACTGCCAGAGTTAAAACTGTTTCTTACCTTAACAGCGTAAAATCCTACTCCGGGATGCCCTCATCTCTGGAGTCGGTCTTCAAAATCTCCGAATCTATCCATAGACAGAATAATACTATCAACATAGACTAAAGAATCGAATTCCACAAGCAAAACTACATAAATAGGCCAAAAATCCGCAACCGGCCAAAACCCAGCCCTTGGGCCCACATCTCGAAACCACTCAAAAATGCCAGAAGCCTCGTCCTCGTCCTCTCCCGAGTCTAACAATATTAAACTCGTCAAAATCAGGCTTCATTTGGCCCCTCAAATCCTCACTTATAACTCTCCAAAACTCAAGCCCTAATTCCCTCAATTTTTACCGTAAACCCCTACTAATTTCATGGCTAATAAGTGGAAAAACATCAAAATGCGCGTAAATAGACCCAAGTAACTTACCTCAGTTATATCTCTCAATTCCCTCTTGAAATTCTTTGCCCAAAAGCTCAAACCCGTTCAACAATGGTGGAAAAAGGGAAAAAATTTACGAAGTGTTACTTATAGGTTCTGCCCTGGGGTTCCGCACCTGCGACCCCCTTATTCTCACCTAAGATTCCGCATCTGCGGTCCCAGGTGCGCATCTACGAAGCCCACTTAACCGACCAGGCTTCGCACCTGCGGCTGCCCCCTCACACATGCGGGCTCGCAGGTGCGATAAAACTTCCGCACCTGTACTGACTGCCATGCTGGCCCATTCCAAATCCGCGATAGGACTTCCGCATCTGTGACCATCGCACCTGCGGCTCCCCATCCGCATGTTCACCCACATCAATAACTTTAAACCAGTAGCTTAAGCTTTATTTTCATACTTCCAACCTCCCCGATACCCATCCGCAATCATCCCGAGCCCCTCAAAACCTTAACCAAAATTCCAACAAGTCATATATCGCTACGAGAACTTAGTCGAACCTTCGAAACACCCAGAACAACACCAAAAAACCAAATCAACCTTGGATTCAAGCCTAAGAACTTCTAAACTTCAAAAATTTGCCAACGACGCCGAAACCTATAACACCACGTCCGAATGACCTCAAATTTTTCACACACATGATAAATGACACTACAAAATTTCATTTCGATCCCGATACCTAATTTTCCACTGCCGACAAAAATCGTTAAATTTCCTACTTTCGTCAATTCAAGCCTAATTCCACCACGAACCTCCAAAATACAGTTCGGACACACCCCTAAGTCTAAAATCCCCCAACGAAGCTAACCAAATCATAAAAATCGAAATCCGAATTCGTTTACTCGTAAGTGAATTTTCGATTGACTTTTCTAACTTAGCTGCATGGATTAGACATGGAAATTGGTAGTAAATTGGGAAATCTTTAAGGAACCTAGAAAATGGTAATTTGGGTTTTTAGTCATGAATTTGACCATGGAATTTAGAGTAAATTGTATATTTGAATTAGTAAAGCTATGGCTAGAATGTATCTTCGAGAAATTTCGGTTTCCGGGCACATGAGCCCGAGGGCATTTTTGTCATTTCACTGAGCGGAGTTGGGAAATTATATAATTTGATTGTTGCAAATATTAGAGTATATTTTCATTGGTTTGTCATTTTTTGGATAGTTTCGGAGTGTTGTGCAACGATTTGAGTCGTCGGAAGGGCTTGGACGCCGGATATGGAATTTCGGAGCGAGGTAAGTCTCCTTTCTAACTTTGTGAGGGGGAATTGTCCCCCTAGGTGAACTTTTAAGTATGTGTTACTATCTGCGGGTTTTACGTGTGCACGAGATGATGAGAGTCCGTGTGTAGCTACTATTATGCGATGTCCGGGTAGCCTAGGACCCACTAGCATGCCTTACCTGTTGTACATGTGATCTTGTCTGTAATATTAGATTGCTAATATAATCGGAAATTGTAATCGAATGACTAAGGAAGATTGGAGTTTATTTTCTTAGTCATCTAAAAGAGAACTGATTTCCTTCGCGGGCAATTGTATTTCAAGATAAGGTGGTATTATTAAACATTATAAAACCTGGCAAGTGAATTTCGAAAAAGGATTTAAATACTATTTTGTGGTTTTTAAAAGAAAAATCGGTCATTTACTTGAGTATTTGTGTTTCAGACGTATTCGGGTGGATTTTTGATTGTGCATGTCTGCATGTGACCGTTTCGCAATTTACATTCCGCGAGCGGAGTGTTATTTCCCCCACTCTCACGGGAGCGGGCGATACGCCACGGCCGATTTAAAATGCACTTATGGTACAGGTCGTTCGACCCTCGACAATGCATAGACATGATTATTATATTGAGAGGTGCACTTATTGTATGGGTCGTTCGATCCTTGGCAATGCACATAGATGATTATTATATTGAGAGGTGTACTTATGGTACGGGCCATTCGATCCTTGGTAGTGCACAAAGAGGATTATTATACTGAGAGATGCAGTTATGGTACGGGCCGTTCAATCCTCGGCAGTGCACATAGATGATTATTATGTTGAGTGGTGCACTTGTGGTACCGGCTGTCCTTATCCCGTATGCCCATGCTAAATTGTTAAATTTCTTTCATGGATTTTAAAGTGATACGATATTTGGGGGAAAACAAAGAGGAAATTGTTTATCTAAAATATTTGGGGGGAAATGAGGAAGTAGTAGTTGTTTGTTTACTTCCAGTATTTACTTGGATTTCAGTACCTTATATATTTGCTGCTTTACTACCTTTACATGCCTATCGTGTTCATCACATGCTATTAAATTAATTTGATGGACCTTAGTGAGTGTCTAATTTGACCTCTCGTCACTACCTCTCTGAGGTTAGGCAGGAGACTTACTGAGTACACGTTGTTTTTGTACTCATGCTACACTTGCTGTGCATTTTTAGTTCACGGGTACCTTCATAGTTACATAGCTGGTAGGAGACTTAGGCGAGTTGCACCATCCGGAGGCTATCCGCAGCTGACAGAGTCTCCCTCGTACTGTATCTATTTTTATTTTAAATTTCCTTGTCCAATTTGTATTTCGGACAAACTTTGTGATGATTGTATAAATTCTAAAAAATCGCTCATGTACTTGTGACACCGGGTTCTGCGATGTGTTGGGATATAATTGCTAAAATGGAATATTCAAACTATTGTTTTACTCGGCAGATTTTATTTAGTTAATATGTAACAAAGTGGAGGAAATGCTTCTTCATAAATGTTAAAACCGGAAATTTGTTTCAGCTAATTAATATTTGGCTTGCCTAACAATGATGTCCGGCGCCATAACGGCCTTACGGATTTTTGGTCGTGACAACATGGTATGAAAGATCTAGGTTCCCTTAGGTCTCACGAGTCACGAGCAAGTCTAGTAGAGTCTTGCGGATCGGTACGGAGATGTCTGTACTTATCTTCGAGAGGCTACAGGTCTGTTAGGAGTACTTCCATTATTGATTCCTCATCGTGCGATTTGATTCCTTTGAGGCTTATGCCTATGTTTATTCCAACACAATCTTACGCGTCGCGAACGCATGCTTTGAATCAGGAAATTTAGGAATTGAAATGGTGCTACGAATGTAATTCGAGATGTCTCCATGTGTAATTGGTTGGGGCTGTTGTTATGGTCCTTCGAAAGAATAATATGTTGTTTCAGCTCAGTAGCTATGTTTCTAGGAGCCTTAAGGCTATGCTTAGGTAGTGATGATGCTTGCAATTGGTTATCGCGCGATGTCGATATGATGATAGAATGTTTGCCCGTATGTTGGGGTGATGAATGGTTTGAAGGGAGGTCTTCTCAGAGTTTGATTTCGAGATTTCGGTATTTTAGTTCTGACAAAGGAAAGGCATTTGGGTTATGAATGGTCCAGTTGGGGTTGATAATGTAATAGGACTTGGTGTCTTCAATTGAGGTGGGATATGCACATGTGACGTGAAGCCGTCGTCGCTGATCGAATGGAATGTGTTAAGTTTGTCGGTGCTATGGTTTCTTCGGTTGCATGGGTTCAGATTATTGAGAAGAAGTATTGAAGAATGCAGTTGACAGAGACCGTGAGGTACGGTGGTTCAGTACCGGATAAATGTTGATAATGAAGGCAACTAGAGAAAGATGATCTCCACAGAACATGAGGTCGTGGTGATCTGCTGGTTTGAGAGCTACAGAGAATGATCCTGAAGTGAGGCTAGGCGGTGGTTCTATTTCTAGGAGGTCAGGTGTAAGAAGCGGAAGTCGAGCAGTCGCAAAGTGGGGGAGCGGTAGCATAGTTTGTAATTTGAAGATATTTTCACGCATTTAAGGGATGTCCATGGGAAGCGGACGAACTAGTAAAGTTGGTAAATGAAGCAGGGCGTAGGATGGGGTATTGAAGTCACAGAGAGCATGCATTTCATGGTTGGAATGCTCGATGATATGTTTCAGCATGCAAGACAATATTGAGGAGTGAGAGAAATAAACTCCGGATTATAGAAAGACTATCAGGAGGGTATGAGACGGGTTGCGGGATTTAGGCAGCATAGTCTCGTGAATCAAGGTCACTCAGGATGAGTGAGGGTTGAGTCTGCTACGAGTGGAAGGAAGTTGCGATTATTCCTGAAGCAATTGATGATGATTAAAAGAAGATAGATTTATTATCCATGGTTGAAATGGACCATATTCGGCAGTGATCAGTTCATTCGATGTGATTAAGTTATGCATGTGGTTTGTTCTGGTGTCTTCGGGGTTTGTCGGCCGTCGCAACGGATTTCATGTGGGAGAATTTGAATGCTAGGGCCTCTCAGGTGTAGGTGGACCCTGAAAGGGTTATGGTGGTATAGACTACTACTCAAGGATTTGAATGTTGGGTGGTTGTGAGGATTCACTCGTGTGTTGAGATGGTACTCTTGAATCGAGTTAAGTAAGAGGTTTCTATATGATGAAGTGTCCACCCTGTTGGTGGTTCAGAAGTTATGATGGAATTCTTGCATTACCTCATATTGGCATGTTAGGTGCGGTAAGCAGTATGTAACTGGGAGTCAGAATCGAGATTGCGGTTTAGTGTTAATAAGGATGTCATGAGCTTGGGAGAGCAAGAAAAAGTGATTTGAAAGTTCAGAGTAAGTTGGTGTTATCTTCAGTGTCACCTAAGATTGATATTCGGTGGAAGAGGCTTTGTACCCTGGTTATGGGTTCTTGATTTTTCTTATAGCGTAGTATGGCCAGTGGTGGATTGTAGGGTGTTTGTCCCGGCTATGATGGTTGTTCTCACGTATTATGAGAGAAAGTGGGTTTAATGTGGACTCAGGTGAATCTATTAGTTTAGTTTGGTGCGAGCAAGGTAGACTCGATGTTTGTGGATGGATTTAAATATGATTATGTGCTCCGTATGAGCCAGGCATGTTCATTTCAGTAGAGCGCTTTTTCATGGAAAGGTATTAGGACAACAGATGTTGTTCCGTCTTCGTCAAATTCATGTGATATTGTGATTTATGTCGTGTGAGTTGTGAAACGGCTTGATACATTCCTATGTGTCCCGCGTAGTGGGGATGCTATGTGAGTAGGATAGCTCTTGAGATCTAGAGTGTGTGTATATATATATCACACCTCAGTTGTGTTTGAGTTTTGTTGCATGCGGCTCTATCAGTCTCCCCAGGATGTTACTATGCACTTAGCGTGCTTGTGACCAATATTCGGTAATGTGTAATAGTGAGCAATTCAGCTCCATATATATTTCCTTATGTGAGTTTTATGATGGGTTCGGGTGGAACGCCACCACGGGTATGTTATTTGGATCGGGTTGCACGCCGCAACAGTGTGATGATGAGAAGGGTTAATGTATATTTGTCTTATTATGTTTTACTTCCTATTTTCTGAAAAAAGTTCATATTAGTTACGTGAGTTGAATAGTCCTTTCCTGATTAATTTCTTATATATCATGTTTGAGTTATGGCATATCGGGGTGATGTGGTATCATGTGAGGCTGTTGGTCATGTTTGAGATGATTTGTTGTCTGAGCAGCTTACACTGGGTGAGACGAGATAATCGGATCAGGGATCACTGCGATAAGGTTATGTCAAGTGTATATTAAAGAACAAATACCAATATTCAGGTTCGTAATGAGGTGATGAATCAGATCAAGATGAGTTATTCAACGATTTGTTAACTCTGCAGTTATGTATGAATTTCTGCATATTTCCTCCATTGTAGTGGTATCATCAGCATTATATCAGGATGTATTTATATTTGTTGTCAGGTGCATCAGGAACACCAAATTCGTGAAATTTTGGCTATAAAGGTTCAGGGAGTGTCATTGTGGTCAGATGATGAGTTATGCGATGCATGGTGCTGATTCAGCATAGGTATGCGGTCATGTTATGGTACATCGTGTAGTAGTTGATACAGTGGTTATATATTGGAACTAGGCCTGGCAGAGAAATTTCATGTGTTTGAATAAATTCTGAGCTTATTATATGGATAAAAGAAGAAATCTTCAGATTTGATCAAGCTAATGTACTCAACTGGGTTGTGGTAGCAAGGGCAGGTGCTCGAGCTGTTAAACAGTGATTTCAGATAAATCTAGAGCAGTTCTTGGCACGTTTGAGAATGGACGTCTGTTTAAGTGGGGAGAATATAACGACCCGACCGGTCGTTTTGAGCTCTAGCACGTCGTTCAGTGGTTTGAGGCCGTGTGAAGCTCCATTTCAGGTATTATGACTTGTAGGCATGGTCGGATTTGAATTCCGGGGAGTTTAGAGTTGATTTGGAAAGAAAATTCTCATTTCAGAAGCCTTAAGTTGGAAGAATCAACTAAGATTAGGATTTTGAGTAAACGACCTCCAAATCAGGATTTGAAGGTTCCTGCAGGTTCGTATGATGATTTTGGACTTGGGCGTATGTCCGGATCAGGTTTTGGATAAATCGGGAGCGTTTCGATGCATATTGTGGAGGTCAGCATTTTTGAAGAAATTTCCTAAGATTAGCCTGAAACAAATTTCAGTGATGTTAATGTCTGTTTGGGATTCCGAGTCTGGGAATAGCTTCGTATGGTGATTCTGGAGTTGGGAGCGCAATCGGAAGTGAATTTGGATGTCCGTAGGTCATTTTGGAGTCAATTGGCTAAAGATAGAAATTTGAAGGTTTTTGATAAATCCAACCGGAAGTGGAAATTTTGATATCGGGGTCGGAATGCGATTCCAGAAGTTGGAGCAGGTCCGTAATGTCGAATATGACTTGTGTCCAAAATTTGGGGTTAATCGGACGTGATTTGATAGGTTTCGGCATCGGATGTAGAAGTTGGAAAATTCTAAGTTCATAAAGTTTGAGTTTGAGTGTGATTCATGATTTCAGCATTGTTTGATGGGACTTGAGGCCTCGAGTCGTGTGATTTGGACGGGGTATCGGGGGCCTCGGGTGTGTTTCGGGGCAATTTCGGACAACTTTTTTCTGTTTTACTGCAGCTGTCTTCTGGTGTATCTGGTGTGCTATGCGATCGCGGTACCTTGTGTGCGATCGCATAGAAGGAAATTTGAGGGCTGCTGGTTTGGCTTGTGTGTTCGCGGAGAAGGGACTGCGAACGCGGTGGCTTGGGTTGTGATCTCTATGCGAACGCGTAGAGGAAGGGGAGCTGGGGGCCTGGGATCCCTTTGGCCTATGCGAACGCGGGGAGGGGACCGCGAAGATGGAGTGTTAGCTCGAGGAGGCTATGCGAACGCGCTCAGGGTGTCGCGAACGCAGAGAGTAATTGGGGCCTAGGCAGATTAGTTTATATGCGAAATTTAGGCCATTTCCTCACTATTTTCATCTTGGCATGGCGATTTTGGTAGGCCTCAAGGGGGATTTTCATCATGCATATCAAGATAAGTAAATTCCTCCCGTTTCAAAGTTAAATACAAGATTATATGCATGGATTAGACATGGAAATTGGTAGAAAATTAGGAAATCTTAAAGGAACCTAGAAAATGGTAATTTGGGTTTTTAGCCACGAATTGAGCATGGAATTTAGAGTAAATTGTATATTTGAACTAGTAAAGCTATGGGTAGAATGTATCTTCGAGAAATTTCGAATTCCGGGCACGTGGGCTAGAGGGCATTTTTGTCATTTCACTGAGCGGAGTTGGGAAATTATATAATTTGGAATTGTTGCGAATATTAGAGTATATTTTCATTGGTTTGTCGTTGTTTTGATAGTTTCAGAGCGTTGTGCAACGACATGAGTCGTCGGAAGGGCTTGGAGGACGGTTATGGAATTTCGGAGCGAGGTAAGTCTCCTTTCTAATTTTGTGAGGGGGAATTATCCGCCTAGGTGAACTAATTAAGTATGTGTTACTATTTGCAGGGGCTACGTATGCACGAGGTAACAGGAGTCCGTGCGTAGCTACTATTATGCCATGTCCAGGTAGCCTAGGACCCACTAGCATGCCTTACCTGTTGTACCTGTGATCTTGTCTGTAATATTAGACTGCTAATATAATCGAAAATAGTAATCGAATGACTAAGGAAGATTGGAGTTTATTTTCTTAATCATCTAAAAGGAGAATTGATTTCCTTCGCGGGCAATTTTATTTCCGGATAAGGTGGTATTATTAAACATTACTTGGCAAGTGAATTTACAAAAAGGATTTATATAATATTTTGTGGTTTTTAAAAGAAAAATCGGTCATTTACTTGAGTGTTTGTGTTCCCGAAGTATTCGGGGTGGATTGTTAACTGTGTATATCTGCATGTGACCGCTTCGCAATTTACATTCCGCAAGAAGAGTGGTATTTCCCCCACTCTCATGGGAGCGGGCTGTACGCCACGGCGGATTTAAAATGCACTTATGGTACGGGCCGTTCGACCCCCGACAGTGCATAGACATGATTATTATATTGAGAGGTGCATTTATGGTACGTGTCGTTCGATCCTCGGTAGGGTAAAGAGATGATCATTATATTGAGAGGTGTACTTATGGTAGGGGCCGTTCGATCCTCAGCAGTGCACAGAGATGATTATTATATTGAGAGGTGCACTTATGGTACGGGTCGTTCGATCCTCGGCAGTGCATAGAGATGATTATTATATTGAGTAGTGCACTTAGGGTATGGGTCGTTCAATCCTCGGCAGTGCACATAGATGATTATTATGACGGCTCAGGCCAGTTGTCCTTATCCCGTATGCGCATGCTAAATTGTTAAATATTTTTCATGCATTTTTGAAGTTATACGATATTTGGGGGAAAACAAAGAGGAAATTGTTTATCTAAAATATTTGGGGGAAAATGAGGAAGTGGTAGCTGTTTGTTTACTTCCAGTATTTACTTGGATTTCAGTACCTTATATATTTGCTGCTTTACTACCTTTACATGCCTATCGTGTTCATCGCATGCTGTTAAATTAATTTGATGGACCTTAGTGAGTGTCTAATTTGACCTCTCGTCACTACCTCTCTGAGGTTAGGCGGGCGACTTATTGAGTACACGTTATTTTTGTACTCATGCTACACTTGATGTGCATTTTTATTGCACAGGTACCTTCATAGTTACATAGCTGGTAGGAGACTTAGGCGAGCTGCACCATCCGGAGGCGATCCGCAACTGACAGAGTCTCCCTCGTACTGTATCTATTTTTATTTTAATTTCCTTCTCCAATATATATATTTCGGACAGGCTTTGTGATGATTGTATAAATTCTTAGAAATCGCTCATGTACTTGTGACACCGGGTTCTGGGATGTGTTGGGATATAATTGCTAAAATGGAATATTCAAACTATTGTTTTACTCGACAGATTTTATTTAGTTAATATGTAATAAAGTGGAGGAAATGCTTCTTCATAAATGTTAAAACAGGAAACTGTTTCAACTAATTAATGTTTGGCTTTCCTAACAATGATGTCCGGCGCCATCACGACCTTACGGATTTTGGGTCGTGACAACATGGTATGAAAGATCTAGGTTCCCTTAGGTCTCACGAGTCACGAGCAAGTCTAGTAGAGTCTTGCGGCTCTGTACGGAGATTTCTGTACTTATCTTCGAGAGGCTACATGTTTGTTAGGAGTACTTCCCTTTTTGATTCCTCATCGTGCGATTTGATTCCTTTGAGGCTTATGCCTATGTTTATTCCTACTCAATATTACACGTCGCGAGCGCATGCTTTGAATCATGAATTTTAGGAATTGAAATGGTGCTACAAATGTAATTCGAGATGTCTCCATGTGTAATCGGTTGGGGCTGTTGTTATGGCCCTGCGAAAGAATAATATGTTGTTTTAGCTCAGTAGCTATGTTTCTGGGAGTCTTAAGGCTATGCTCAGTATGCTTGCGATTGGTTATCGCGTGATATCGATATGATGATAGAACGCTTGCCCGTATGTTGGGGGTGGTGAATGGTTTGAAGGGAGGTCTTCTCAGATCCTATCGGCATGCTTTCTACATTTGCATAATTAGTTAACTCCTATAGGCATGATTTCTAAGTGTTGAAACTGATTGCAAGCATGATTTCTAAACTTACAACTGATTTACCCTATAGGCATGATATCTATTAGTTTAAATCCTATAGACATGATTTCTAGGTTTTGAAACTAATTCCTTTTATTGCTCTAGGCATGGTATCTAAGTTGAAACTGATTTTTATTTCCTATAGGCATGATATCTATTAATCAGGTTGGGGCAGAATTTTTAAAACAAATTGCTAGGAAAATCTATTAGCTCTAACAAATAGAATCATATATACATGACCACTAATGCACATTGACATTGGAAATATGTGTCGATCCTAAGAACATGGATTCTAATGTAGAATTACCAAAAAGACCTATAGACAGTGTCTCTAATATGCATGATTACAAACATTCAACAAGACATCCTATAGGAAGAATTTCTAACTGATTAGTAACACTCACACAATCAACACAGTAACCCTATAGACAGGAATTCTACCCGAGTTTTGAACAAAGATGTATAAAACCCCCCCAGCTTTTAGTAATAACCCCAGATCTGTTATTACAGAGATTATTATATTATTACAGCCCAATATGAATGAATTACATAATACTATCCATTACACTATAGGGAGCCTTAGTAGGCCCTATATTAACCTGGAAATCAGGCCTTCAAGCAAAGAAAGTCTGAACCATAATGGGATCCATCCATGGCACATTAAATTAGGCTTCTAATATGTCAAAGTTCCCAAGGGCCTCAGGAACCCCGGGTAATGCTCACACTAGAACCTCACTTAGAAAACAGTTCATAAACGATTGGAAGACCAGCCCCAATGTGTTAGAGTTCGGAGAAGTCTCAAGGACCCTAGGTAGTGCTCACATTGGGAGTGATAGGAACCTAGATAACTAGGAGTAGAAATTTGAAAATAGTATATGAAGGGTAGGGGGACAGTTTTAGAAAAAAATAGTTCGATTTTTAGAAGCAAACAGGAGCAGGGTGATGTTGAAATAAACTAATCACATAACATATAGAATATAAATAGGTTAACAGAAGTTACCACATACCAGTTAGGAAGATAAACAGGAATGTAATGACAACTTGGATCCAAATAGTTTAGCTTTGGCTTCTAGCCGGCTAAACAGTGCATCAACTAGAGTAGCGGTACAACGAGAGGTTTTTGAGGAAAAATAGAGAGCCTTTTAAGTTGTTAAGTGAAGAAAGTGCGAGAGTGGGTAAGTGTGATTATAAGTCTGTGAGCGTGATCTTGTGTGTTAAAATCAAAATAGTGAAAGTTTTTTATAGCATATAGTAGATAAATAAGGTAAGGTATTCTAAATCAATCAATCAATCAATTAGGGTTAACATGAGTCAATTAACAGTAACTATAACTTAAATTAAGGAGCATCTTTCACGGAATAACTTAGTAGACAAGATTGAGGCTAAATAAGGTAAGTAGTAAATCCAGAGATCACTTATAGGTCGGTTCTAGTAATCAAAGCATAAAATCAGGCTAGCAAGAGAATTAAGGCAAGTAGTACCAATTAGGAATCGCACATAAGGAAAGAATAGGTAAAAATATGTCAAGGAGATATCAGTTTTAAAAGGAAAGAACAATTTTCGAACCCTAGTTAAGCAAGTAAATAAGTTAATCACTTTAATTGACATAGCCACAGTAAACGGGAAACACATTATAACCAACAATCGAATAATGAAAAACCCTAAGGTGTAAAGACATAGAGATGAAACTCAGGTAAAAGAAATCACTCAAACAGAAAAGAAGAAAACCAGATTTGAACATTTAAACGTTTTAAACATTTTTGCAGAAACCTCTTGAAAAATCGAAACCCTAGATTTTAGGGAAAAATGTAATCGGTTGAAAATAGTAGTAAAAACAGAAGAATCTTAAAGGAAAAATACTAAACCAACTCAAACTGCTTCAGATCTAAAGAGGTTTGAACTGATCGGCCAGAAATAATTAGGTTTATACAAAAAATAAATAGAGGTGGAAAATCTTGTTTAAACTAGAGATTTGAAGCTATAAAAACACAAAAGTGATAATACTCACATACATGAGGGTGAATACTGAAATATTAATCGATAACATGAGAGATTTGAACAAAATCTGGCTTGAGCTTCTTTCGATTATCCTCAAGTAACGTGAAAATCGAACAACCAGCAGAGATATGAGGCCGGATATGGCCTGAGATTGAAGAAAGAACCCATGAATCAAAGGGGTTTCAGTGACAGCGGGCTAGGGTTAGAAGGAGGGTGAGAGAGAAGAGAGGAGGGAAGGGGTTTCAAGGCAGTGGATTTGGAAAAGTGAGTAGGTTATAGGTTTTTTGGTTAATTAAGAATGGAAAGATTGTCCTAGACCGTTAATCTTCTATGATCAACGGCCAGGATTAAATCTGGGGTTGGGGCGGGTTATAACAATTGGGTTATTGGGTATTGGGTAAGGTTGGGGTATTGGGCTGGGGTAGTTATTGGGCTAAGGTCCGAAAAATTAATAAAAAAGGCTATATGTCAAATACTCATTTAATTTTATAAGAATAATTTCAAAAAAGAATAGTTAATAAGTGATGAAAAATGTTATTTGTGCATGAAAATAATTTAAAATAATTACTTAATGTTATAAAATATGAAATCATTTTCGTGTAAAAAATAAAGTAATTATGCATACATGGGCTATTTTTGCAAAGTCATTGCAATTATAACCTAAAGATGTAAATATAATTATGCATAAAATAATTAAATCTTAATATAAATATAAATGATAAATGTAAGAAATAAAATCATTATAAATTCGTTTTTGATACAATTAGTAATTGTTTAGATAATAAAATGCTGGGATAAATTAATTAAAAATCTTTTAAAATCACAAAAAAATTATGGAAAAATGTTAATTGATGCTCATGCATTATTCTAAAAATACATATGCATTTTTAAAATATATATGGGAAAAATTGGTATCAACACCTACCCCTCTTTACTCGGGAGAGATGAAAGAGTTATCGGGTAAAGATATGATGGCCAATTTTGACCCAATAGAGTGATCTGAGAAATATAAGCTGCACTCTAGTTTCCGAGTTGCCTACATATTCCTGGTTTTACAGGAATCAGACCGTGTGTAGTTCTGGATCCATCGGCGAAATAGACCGATGAAGCTATCACAAGTCGGACACAAGGTTTCGAATAGGTGAAACGGTTATGGTGAGCGGTCATGTTTCGAAATAATTTGAAGGAACTGGAGCGGGATTGCTCCTATTGGGATAACCGTTATTCACTGGGTTACCTACAAATCAGAAGATGTACTGCAAGTATAGGCATACAACTTTGCATAAATTATACACGATGCAAATTCCCCTTAGACCATGATAATTGTCTTTGGACGGTTGATGATGATGTACTTAGATTATGACATCCCAGTTCATGAGTTGTGTGGTAAGGGCTTCGCATGCTATGAAATGATGTTCTCGGGCCATGAAAATCGTGCCTTCGAACCATGACGCCTTTGAATAATTATATGCAAGTTTGAGAGATCCTCAGGCCATATCATGTCGTCTTCCGGCTATGAGGATGGTGCCTTTGGACTATGACGCCTTCATGCAAGATGAAGACAGTGCTTAGCCTTATGTAAATATGAGGCAGGGCTTAGCCTCATGCAAATGATTTGAGACAAGGCTTAGTCTTATGAAAGATGAAGGAAATGCTTAGCCTTATGCAAATAGGAGGCATGTCTTAGCCTCGTGTAGGTGTTGAGACAGGGCTTAGTCTCATGCAAGATTCGGGACAGTGCTTAGTCCCATGCAAAGAGAAGGAAATGCTTAGCTTTATGCAAATATGAGGCAGGGCTTAGCCTCATGCAAATGGTTTGAGACAGGGCTTTCTCATGCAAGACGAAGGCAGTTCTTAGCCTTATGCAAATAGGGAGGCAGGGCATAGCCTCATGCAGGCGTGAGACAGGGCTTAGTCTCATGCAAGATTCGGGACAGCGTTTAGTCCCATGCAAAAAAAAAGGCATTGCTTAGCCTTATGAAAATAGGAGGCAAGTCTTAGCCTCATGCAAATAGTTTGAGATAGGGCTTAGTCTGATGCAAGGTTTGGGACAATGCTTAGTCCCATGCAAAAAGAAGAGTAAGAGTGTAGTATTCTTAGCTGACGATGTGTTTTATGCATAGTGATTGCGTCGTTGCGACGGTGTTTGTCATGGTGATATAGTCCTGCATCCAAAGAAAAATTTGTGAGTTTTGCGGAGGAGGTTGGTTCGTGCCTTTGCTTGTCCAATTTGCTCTGCTCTGTCGGAAGATCCTGTTCAATCTATTAGGGTAGCATTTGCTAAAGCAAAATTTCCTTTTTCAAAAGACATAGTAGTATATAGTATTGAAATTAGTTAGATGAACCAGTAATTGTGACATATATAATCAGAGACATTGTGACTTCTTCTGCCGTAGAATTTTGAGGGTCTTCCTAAAACTTCTGCCCCTGTTAACTAGACGACTTTTTTGACTACTCTGTACGTTGCGGTTTGCTGATCTTTTTTTCCGATTGTGGGGAAAACAAAAATTTTATTGAATTGTGACCGAACCCATAGGGCTGCCTACGTATCCCCTCTTTTACAGATCATGTCGAGCGTAGTTCAATTACATCATATAGAAAAGCATAAGATGATTTTACACATAATATCTTTTGACTGCGTTTGAGTTGATAGTCTTTGGCCAAATTTCCCCGTCCATATCTGCGAGTATGAGTGCTCCACCTGTCAATACTTTGTGAACTTTGTAAGGACCTTGCTAGTTGGGAGAGAATTTCCCTTTGGCTCCATGTTGATGCGGAAAGATCTTTTCAGCACCAGTTGCCCCGGTGTGAACTGTCTTGGCCTGACTCTTTTGTTGAAGGCTCTGGATATTCTATTCTGATAAAGCTGACCGTGACATGCTACATTCATCCTTTTTCTGTCTATGATGGCTAGTTGCTCATAGCGGCTCCTTATCCATTATGCGTCGCTGAGTTCGGCTTCTTGTATGATTCTCAAGGAAAGAATTTCCACTTCGGCGGGAATGACGGCTTTAGTGCAATAAACCAGCAGATAGGGGTTGCCCCGGTTGATGTGCGAACTGTGGTACAATATCCCAGTAAGGAGAATGGTATTTTCTCGTGCCATTGTTTTTGATTCTCTACCATTTTCCTTAGTATTTTCTTGATGTTATTGTTGGCAGCTTCCACGGCTCCATTCATTTGAGGCTTGTATGTTGTTGAATTCTTGTTCTTGATTTTGAAAGTCCCACACATGGATTTCATCAAATCACTATTGTGATTGGCGGCATTGTCAGTGATGATGGACTATGGAACCCCAAATCGACAAATGATTCGGTCGCGGACAAAATCCGCAATGACCTTCTTGGTCACAGCTTTGTAAGATGCAGCTTCAACCCTAAAATGGCCACTAAAATGAACTGGTGCCTGTTTGAGGCGGTGGGCTCGATTGGACCAATGGCATCCATTCCCCAAGCAACAAAGGGCCAAGGTGAGCTTGTTTCATTAAGCTCGTTCGACAGTACTTGTATCATGTCTTCATGTATCTAACATTGGTAGAATTTCTGACCATACCAGATGCATTATGTTTCTATGGTCATCCAAAAGTAGCCAGCCTTGAGTATCTTCTTGGCCAAGATACTCCAACCTCTCTGTTGACTTAGTGGCGATTCCCCTCCATTAATTTATAGCCTCCATGTCCACTTTGTGTTGTTCTAGATGCCTAGCTTCATACTTGAAACCCTTTTGAATAGTCTCCTATATTTCACATTTGCCTCAGCAACATCATCAATGATCCTGTTTTCCATATTGACCCTCGGCTTGACGTCTCCTGCCATATCATCTACCAACCATGATGGATAGAAGCACACATGACCAGCATGATATATGTTTGGCTCAATAGTCTCTCTTTCCACAATGACCTTCAGGTTCCACATATGTTATTCCTCAAACTTGAAAGGAATGATGTCCCCTTTGAGATCTGCCTTATACTGGACCATGATGGAAACCCGATGTATGACTTGTTTCTTCCCGTCTGTCTCATTACCCTTATAGGAGCATAAGGATAAGTTCCTCGCAACCCGATCACTACTAAATGAGTAGTATCTCTCAACCTGATGTACATTATCGTTTATTAGATTATTGAAGAAATGCACCCAACTTATAGCAGTTTGAGGCTGTGCAAACCTGTCTGGAATAAATGTCATTTTATTTGGATGGTGGTAGGCTATGTAGTCATTATATGGCCATCATAGAAGCTCTTGACGGTATTCTTCCCTCTGAAAGGGTTCCAATAGCTAGACTTGCAGTAACAGATTACAACCTTGTTAATATTCGAATCCCTTCTTACACTGATCCAGAGCGTGGTACAATTCAGCTAGGATCATGGGAATGATGGTATAGGTTTGCCCCTCGATGCCTTCCATTAAATTCCTTGCGACCATAGCTAAACGAGGTGGATCCTCCCCCCTTTCATTGGAAATATCAACAAACCCAAGAAGCAAATGATGAACACATAAACCCGGCGGTGCGTCAAACCTAGGAAAGTATTGGCAAGTTCCTCATGATGAAGACGATACGACTTACTATGTCCATAACGCTCATATAGAAACCCAAAAGGGACGTAGGATTTCCTTAAGCAGAGTAATTCTGCATTTTTCTTAAAGCTCAACATCTTTAGAATACCACGAGGGGTGAGATTCTCTGGTACTAGTAACGGTTGATTCTCAATTTTGTCCTCATATATTTTTCAAATAATATACATACTTTCAAAATACCAATGTTTTGCATTATTATTAATTCACATGATTTACACAACCATTTTTTATTATTTTCATAATTTTAGAGCTTTTAAATCAATTTTTCCTTACATTAACTTACATAAAATTTCAGTAATTACTCTTTTAAATTATTTGTGATGACTTAATAACTTAAAATTATTATTTGCATCCCTAATACATTTTTGAAATATTTTTACCCCATTACAATGGTATTTTTAGGCTATTTGCAATAATAACCTACATTTTACATTCTTATTGCAATTGATATTTCAAATAGGATCAAAATAATATCTTACATTTTTTATAGTCTCCTATTATTGTTTAAAGTATTAATTTTCATAAGTAGCATTTTTATATATTTATTTACTTTTTTATTTAAACTATTTTATTTTTAATTTCTATTTTTAAATGCTGGCCCAATTTTTAATTAGATTTTCGGACAAAACCAACCCAATACACTAACCCAATAATCCTAGCACAAACCTGTCACGACCCACCTAGCCAACCCAACTGATCCCCTTTTAAAATCCTGGACGTTGATATCTAATATCAACGGCCCACATTTAATACCCCTTCTTAAATATCCTAACCCCCAAACCCTAACCCATTCCCCTCTAACCCATCGCCCCGAAACTCTCTCAACCTCCCCTTCTCTCTCTGATGAACCCTAACCGCCGCCCCTCTAAATTCCTCTCCTAATGCCAGTAATAGTAGGATTCGATTGCCATACTCTTGCCATATTTGACCCTTGTGGTACTGGTTGTTTGGTTATGGTGTTACCTAGATGCTTGCCTAAACATGGCAAACAATATCTTCCAAAATCGAACCAAAATAGTTCAAATCTCTGATTTTGAGAGCTATTTCGTCTATATACGTTCAATGCTACTGTGTGAGTTCGATTTTGTTTAGATTCTACTTATTTACACTTTCCTTTAAAAACTAGGGTTTACAGATTTCTCGCTTAAGATTTCAAATAGATTCATATGTTTCTTTTCCTTATTTGTTGCTTAAGTTACTTTGTTTCCTTGTTTGTTGCTCGATTTTGACTGTTATATAAACCCATTCCCCTTCCCCTTTTTGACAGACTTTTAAATTGCTAAAATTTCCACTAAAACTAAGGATCTTCACTCTGTTCTTTGTTTATTCTCTTGTCCTATTTTGGCTCTTGGCCGGCTGAAAGACAAAGCCACCAGAATTCCTATTTTCTTGAAATTCCTTGGGTTTGAGCATTTCCCTGGGTTCCTTGAAGCCCTTGGGAACTTGATGCATCTAAGGTTTTGGGTTATACTGCTTTGTTGGCGCTTAAAGTGACTATATTTTTTTCTTGTTTGTCTACTTGTCGATCAGTAACTGCTTAGTTCTCAACCTTTGCAATGTCCATTCTCTTATGTTCTAATTATCATATCCATGCCTCTGAAATGACATAACCTAATGTGTTTTCTACACTATCTCTATGTTTGACTCTACTTATAGTATGAACCCCTCTAGCATTTGCTTATGCCTAAATTGCCAGTTCTAAAATGTGTGTGTGTTTAACTTGAGTAAGTTAGACTGTTTGAAGTTCGTTTAGCTTAATGTATAGGTACTTTGAGTTTTTACACTGATTATATGACATCCGAGTGTCTTCTGCCTTGCCCGAGATTTTTATAGTAACTTATTTGTCTCTGTGATATGCCCCAATTTATGATAAAACCCTCATTCTAGCTGTGATTTGCTCCTATGATCATGTTTATCACTTAATATGTTTTTGCCTTGCCAAATTTTGTACTCCCTAGAAACTAGGTGGAACTTTTTAGAGTAGTTTCTTAACTTGTGTCCCCTATAACATCTGATTTTTTTTTGCCTTGTTGGTATGAGTTTCACTATTTAACCCCTGGTGTAGCATAATATGACCCTTAGTCTTGAACCTGTTAAGTTAATTTTTTGTCTTACTGGCATAATTATCCTTTGCTTATTAACTTTGTAATCCCAGAAGCCATAATTCCCCTTGCTTCTTACAAATGTACCCTTCCCTAATGTTCTAAGTGTAGACTTGCAGCATTAATGTGTCTCTTGAGTTTGTGTACCCTCTATGTTGATATGTTCATTGTGTGATCTTTATGCAATGCATGTTCCTAAAATGCAAATGCATTTGTCCAAATTCTGCTACTGGACTACTATTTTCATTGGTTGTTTACCCTATTCTAAACCTATAATTCTTGGTCGGCTGAAAGCCAAGGCCACTAAAGCCTTCTCTATTAACCTCCCCAATGTGAGCACTACTCGGAATCCACTTTGAGACCCTTGTGAAATCTGACACACTAGGGCCTGAGGTTCTTGGCCATTTTCCTGACTACTCAATTCTGCACCTTTTTCTGCCTATTGAATGTTACACCCCATGTTTTCGTACATGAAAGTATGCCATAAATAAATTAATGGAAGTTCCGAAATGAGATGGTATATCCCGCACCTTCGAATGTTAAAGTTTCGTCGTAAGTTAATCGACGCAAGTTCAGGAATGTAATTATTTTGTGATTATAAGCATTATGCTATTTTAAACAAGTGATGAGTAAATTGGTGAAGGTTAGAGGGTAAGCAAATATAAGAAAATAAATTTCGTCGAAGTTTGACATTTTGGGATAAATTACGGCCCGAGCTAAAATACCCGGTATTTGTGGACTAGTAACATACAAGGTACCACATGGCCATGATAGTGAGGTGTATAAGGTATGCTAAAAATGAGCAATATCTTAAGTACTTTGGGATAGTTCCTAATTTGCGGGTAATTAGTTAATTACCGGGTAACAGGACATTACCTAATTACCTAATAAGTGGATAATGATTAATATTTCCCACCCCACCCCACGTGGAAGCCACTATGTCTCTGTACATATGACTCATACAATTGAGGGAAAAGTGGCAAGACATTAAAGTACTTAGTCATAAAGAATTCAAGACTTAGTCTTCAAGGTTAAAGTGATTAATGGTAACGTTGAAGAATTCAAGATAGAAGCCTTCATGATCAAAGTCTTCAATTTAATAGGTAATACTTACTACAAGTCTTTGTTTCCATTCTTTATTTTAGATAACAATCAGAACAAAGATAAGTCTTCCTTTCCATTTTAATTTTTGTCAAAAAGAGAACCAAGTACGTTCATATCCAAAGAGCAAGAAACATATACCATTTTCGTAGTTCAAAATACATTAGGAACAGAAGCAAAAATTCAATTCACAAAGGCTTCCAACGAGAATTTGTTAGAATCGTAGCAATGTAAAATTTTGCGGTTGTAAGGGAGTATGGTGCAATCTTCTCCAAGAATATTATACGGAGTTTTTCCTACTCCAGGCATGTTAGGGCTAAGCCCTTATTTCATTTTGCATGATCTCGTCATTACACAAATTTGATAACAAGGCATAAAGAAAAATTCTTGTCCTGAAATTTACGTATATTTTCCTAGTTTTGCAAGTTACAATATTCTCTTTATCGGGACTTCGTATTCATTTGAGTATTTCTTTCGTCCAGTCAAGAGAGCAGAGAGTTTATATATACAGTATTAAAGTATTTTCATTACCATCGAGCTATAATCGATGGGCAGGCCCCTATGGGCAACCTCTGATCAGATGCTAAGTTATATACCTAGCCTACTATGGCCGAGCACCTATGAGCGAGCCCAGTTGGTCGAGATACACACCCTAGTATGGTCGAGCACCTATGAGCGAGCCTACTACGACAGAGTAGTAATACACACACATATATATATATATATATATATATATATATATATATATATATATATATATATATATATACCAAGCCTTATAAGGCCGGACA
>ML347264.1:0-15953 GCA_005239505.1 Nicotiana paniculata | reverse complement strand
TATATATATATATATATATATATATATATATATATATATATATATATATATATATATATATATATACCAAGCCTTATAAGGCCGGACAGCAGGTAAGCATATCTTCATATTATCTTTGACTTCTAGCTACTTGCAGTTATTATAATCAATTTCATTTCAGCTTTCAGTATATTTTCTTACATACTCGGTACATCATTTCGTACTGACGTCCCTTTTCTGGGGGCGCTGCATTTCATGCGTGCAGGTTCATATAGATAGACGGGTAAGGCTTCTCATTAAGTGTTTCCCGAGTTCAGCTTGATCGGTAAGCTCCATGCCTTTCAGAGTTGCCGGGTCTAGAGCCTTATGTACATCTTATATATATATGTATATACGTTATTAGTAGGTGAGGGAGCTGTTCCGATCATAGTATATCCATCAGTACAGGCTTGTAGACATATCCTATCAGTTAGTGCAGTATGTTGGGCTGCACGCCTTGTATGTATATTTGGTTAGGTTGTCAACTATAATAACTATAACAGCCTTTTCGGCCCAGCTTTATATTGACGTTTTGTCAGCATTCGGAGTTGTCTTGCAATGTGGCGTATGGCCAAAGTATGACATCATATGTTCAGAGTCCCTTAGTTGCAAGTTGGTACGCAAGGATAGGTGATGCACTGGGTGCCGGTCTCGCCCCCCAGGTTCGAGGCGTGACATTGAATGTGCTAGTTGACTTGTGTAAGTAATTGTGTTCCTGGGTCCTACGATCAAACCATGGTTGTTGGGTTTGGTTCGAGTTCTTCTTATGGTTTTTGGGCTATGTTAAGATCTGTGTGGAGAAAGAGATTAGTTAAAGGAACAAGATGAGAAAGGTACGGGGTACCCAGTTAATGAAGACTATCGGTATTTTCAAATCCCGCAGAAAAGTATAAGCATTGTGACTTACCTTCAACAGTAACCGACGTATGTAGAATTAGCCACACCCATCTCAATTATACCTTATTGGGGGCTAACATGTGTAGTTTAAGAAAATAACAGGATATTAGTGTAACGACCCGGCCGGTCGCTTCGGGAGTTTAGCCCCGTTTCCCCCGTTTCTGCTTCATTAGATGTGGTTAAGCTTCATTACGTTGTGTTACATTGGCTGGCTTGGGTTCGGAGTGATTTTTGGAGAGAAATGAGACACTTAGTCTCTTATCTTGGTTCAATAGTGGAAAAGTCAACCGGAAGTTGCCTTATTAGTAAATGACCTCGGAATGCAGATTTTATGGTTCATATAGCTTTGTTGGGTGATTTGGGACTTGGGAGTGTGTTCGGAATGATGTTTTGACATCCGGTGTAGAATTAGGCTTGAATTGGCGAAAGTTAGTTTTTGGCGATTTCCGGTCGGCAGGGAAAAATAGGCTATCGGGGTCGGAATGGATTTCATAAAGTTGGAGCAGGTTTGTAATGTCATTTTTGATATGTTTGCAAAATTTCAAGTCAATCGGATGTGTTTTGGTTGGTTTCGGCATCATTGGCGAAATTTAGAAGTTTCAAAGTTAATATGCTTGAATTTGAAGCGATTTTTGGTATTTTTGCGTTGTTTTGGTGTTTCGAAGGCTCGACTAAGTCTGAACAATGTTATGGGATATGTTGGTTGGTTTGGTTGAGGTCCCGGGGGCCTCGGGTGTATTTCAGACGCTAAAACAGGCACTTTTGATCTTTGGGAGATTGTTGGTTTTCTGGTATTTTGGCAGTAGTGATTTCTTCACTGCGATCGCATGGATTCATCTGTGATCGTGTAGAGTAAAATATTAGGGAAGGAAATTTGTTCTATGCGATCGCATAGGTTGGGCAGGTGAAGCAGTGCGCTCGCGTGGCCCTTTGTGCGATCGCATAAGGTATTCTGAGGCGCTTGTGTGGGATGGATTTTGAGCTATGCGACCGCGTGTGTTGGTATGCGAACGCGTAGGGTTGTCTGGTCTGTGCATCGTGATCGCGTGGTTGGAGTCACGATCGCACTGAAGGAAATGTTAGAGCTGGGCAGAATATTCTAAATAGCCTTTTCTTCAAATTTTTGTCTATTTTCCTCCATTGATGAGCGTATTTGGAGCTCTTTGAGAGGGTTTGAAGAGGAAATCGAAGAGAATAACTTGGAGGTAAGATTTTCAACTTCATAACTCGATTCTATGTCATTTTCTAAGTAACTAAACTGGAAAATTGTTGGATTTAAACCAAAAATTGGGGAGGTTAGGTGCATGGAATTGGAAATTTCTTTTGAGGATTTGAGTGGGCAATTGTGGTCCTATTTTGGTGGTCTTTGTATGTATATAATCGCGGGAGGATGAGGATTCTGGTGATGTAAATTGTATGGAATTCTGAGATGTGGTCCTGGGGCTGGATTTGGCCGAATTTCGAGAATTGTGTTAAAATTTATATCTTTCGATTGGGTTATGTTCCTTTAGCGTATATTGATGACGTTAATATGGTTATGGTTAGATTCGGAGATTTTGGGAGCCAATTCGAGGGGCAAGAGCATCGCAGAGTAGCTTTTGGGCTGTTTTAAGGTAACTGACGGTTGTAACTCTAAACCTAAGGGTATGACACCTCGTTACTTTATATTGTTTTGGTAAATGAGGTGACACACATGCTTGGTGACGAGCGTGGGGGCGTGCACCGATAGGGATTGTGACTTGGTCCATCCCGTAGCGACTATTAACCCGCGTATTCGATTTAATACCTTACGACATCCTGTCTTTCAGAAGTTTATACTTGTTTATAGGCTGTGAGCCATGTTTGGGGCCTTGTGCCGACCTTTTTAAACCTTCGGGGGTATTTTCCATGTTTGGGGCCTTGTGTCGACCTGTTTAGACCCTCAGAGGTATCTTTACACTATTCTCACACAATCTTGATAGAACATCTGTGAACTTAGTCATGTTTACCACTTGTTGTTATTTTCATTGTTATCACACTATTTTGAAACTCTGAGAAGTATTTTGGCCTGGGTCCCGTTAGTTGAAATTAATTGCTTGAGTGGCTTGTGTGGATAGTTATGGATCTCGCAGCAATATATATGTAATGAGGTCGAGAGACGAGTATGTGAGGATAGTTATGGATCGAGCTACACGCTGCAGCAATATATATGTAATGAGGCCGAGAGCCGAGTATGTGAGGATAGTTATGGATCGGGTTGCGCGCCGCAACAATATAGATTATATATTATGTATGGATCGGGATGCACGCGGCAACAATACATGTTCTATATATATGGATCAGGCTGCACGCCACAACAATATATATATATATATATATATATTGGATCAGTCTGTACGTCGTAGAAATATAGCACTTGGGTTGAAGGAGCCCCTCTAGGAGTCTGTACACCCCCAGTGAGCGCAGTCGACTATTATATGGATCGGGCTACACTCCGCAGCATATGTTATATGGATCGGATTGCACGCCACAACAATATACATTATATATGGATCGGGCTGCGCGCGACAACAGTTGTTATATGGTACCTGATGAATGAGAGTGCTTAGTGTGAGCATTGACTTATGAGAGTAGAGTCACGATTGAATAAGAGGCTTACTCGAGAGGCTTTATTGTGAGCGACATTGTGCCCGAGTGGCTGATATTTCTATGAAACTACTGGTTTCACTTTTCTTTACACTGAGCCTCTTGATAAATGTTGACTAATGTTTTTATACGATATTTTAAGATGGAAACTGGAGTCTTGTAAAATCTTTGGTAAATGTGGACTCTTTACTTGATCTATTACCTTTACTGGTACTTATTTTATGAAGCTATCAAGTTTAAATGATCATCACTACACTCATGTTTTTAGATACTTTTGTTACTTACTGAGTTGGTGTACTCACGTTACTTCCTGCACCTTGTGTGCAGATTCAGGTAATGGGGCAGAGCGATAATTGAGCTACCCCATTTGGAGCATTGTTCGGAGATTGTGAGGTAGCTGCTCGGCGTCCGCAAAACACTACTCTTTATACTTCATATTCTATCATTTGTACTTTACTTCCCAGACTTGTTGTAGTAGAGGATCTGTATTAGACTGTATCATCTCTTAGATGCTCATGACAGTTGACTCCAGATGTTGGGACTGTGCTTAGATGTTCTAATCATTTTTATTGTTTTTTAAATGCTTAAGAAACATAATTATTACGGAAATTCGGATATTTGAAGTATTAAATAGAAAATCATTTCATTATTTTCAGTAAATTAGCTAGCATAGTATCACGATAGGCGCCATCACGGCCAATTGTGATTTGGTGTCGTGACAAGTTGGTATCAGAGCGCTAGGTTATGTAGGACTCAACGGTCATGAGCAGGAATAGTAGAGTCTTGTGGATCGGTACGAAGACGTCTGTACTTATCTTTGACAGGCTGCAGAACCCTTAGGAATATCTCACATTCTTAAGTTCTTGTCATGCGAATCCATTTTATTCAGTCAAGAGCGTAACTCTTGAATTCGGTCCATCTATTCGAACACGCCCAAGAGCGCTTGGTATCAGGTGTGCATCGACGGCTTGTGACTTCCATGGATGAGATGTGATTTTAGCATATTGATAATGGGCCACTCTGGAGGACTTGAGGCCAGATTCTGTCTTGGCTTGAGTGCTGAGATTTTGTTGTGTGAGCACATGTATTTAGGGATTTATATGTCCGTTAATGTCCTTATTGACGGGACTTTGTGGATGGATGCCTATGTGGTGAGTGTGATTTGATGGTTAGATGTGTTCACACTGTGATTAGTGACAAAAGGATTGGCTGGGAATGTGGCAAGAACTATTGAGTGTTGGATTTATGTCTCGATGTGGTATATGGCTTCGAGTTGTGGGTGTATTGGAAGACCCCTCATGTTGTTTAGTTGTGGAGCGAAGCGGATCTTTCTGTTGAGTTATGAGTTCCTGGTGATGTCTTTTGGACTAATCATTGCCCCAGTAGAGTTCATGTATTTGATTAACGGTGTATTCCAGCCGTATTAGCTCTTTTTTGTTATTGTATTCATTGACAGCATCTTGGCGTATACGCGTAGCCAGGGGCGGTATCCAGTCAGCTAGAGGCCGCCCTAGAGGGGGAGGTCGAGCAGGTGGAGGTCAGGCCCGTATGTATGCCCTTCCAGCCAGGCCAGATGCTATGGCCTTCGATGCAGTGATCGCAGGTATTGTCTCAGTCTGTTACCGAGATGCTTTGGCTTTATTTGACACTGGTTCTACATATTCCTATGTTTCATCATATTTTGCCCATTTTCTGGATATGCCCCGTGAGTCTTTAGTTACATATGTTCATGTGTCGACTCCGGCGGGCGCTTCTATTGTTGTGGACTGTGCGTATTGGTCATGTGTGATATCTATTGGGGGTCTAGGGAGCCGAGTGGACCTACTGTCACTCAGCATGGTCGATTTTAATGTGGTATTGTGCATGGATTGGTCATCTCTGTGTCATGTTGTTCTTGATTTTCACGCTAAGACCGTGACCTTAGCTATGCCAGGATTTCTGAGGGTTGAGTGGAGAGGTTCTTCTGAGTATGTGCCTAGCAGGGTGATTTCCTACCTAAAGGCTCAGCGTATGGTTGAGAAGGGGTGTTTATCGTATCTGTATTTTGTAAGGGATGTCAGTGGTGAGACTCCCGCTATTGATTTGGTTCCTGTGGTCAGTGACTTTTTGGACGTGTTTCCTGCAGACTTGCCAGGCATGCCACCTGACAGGGACATTGATTTTGGTATTGACCTGGTGCCAGGCACTCAGCCTATTTCTGTTCCACCTTATCGTATGGCGCCATCGGAGCTAAAGGAATTAAAGGAGCAGCGTCAGGAACTCCTATATAAGGGGTTAGTTCGGCCTAGTGTGTCACCTTGGGGTGCACCGGTGTTGTTTGTGAAGAAGAAGGATGGTTCTATGCGCATGTGTATTGATTAGCAACAGTGAACAGGGTTACAGTGAAGAATCGATAACCCTTGCCTCGTATAGATGACTTGTGTGATTAGTTGCAGGGTGGCAGGGTATTTTTCAAGATTGACTTGCATTCAGGCTTTCATTAGTTGAAGATTCGGGGGCCAGACCTTCCGAAGACTGCTTTCAAGACTAGATATGGTCATTATGAGTTTCTGGTTATACCATTCGGGCTGGCCAATGACCCAACAACCTTGATGCACTTGACGCACAGTGTATTCTGGCCTTATCTGGATTATTTCGTCATCGTGTTTATTAACGATATCTTGGTGTATTCCCAATCTTGGGAGGATCATGAGCAGCATTTGAGAGTTGTGCTTCAAACCTTGAGGGAGAAGAGATTGTATGCAAAAAAGTTCGAAGTGTTATTTCTGTCATCAGCTTCAGGTTCTTATACTGCATATTGTGATGCCTCGAGGGTAGGCGTTGGTTTTGTTTAGATGCAGAAGGGTGTAGTGATTGCGTGTTAGTTATGATCTACGGAAGTGTAGAAAGAGATATCAGTTTGAGGCTAAGTCGGCAGGGGTATCTCCTGTAGTTTGTCCTGGGTGTGTTATCCTTATTTTGTTCGGTAGTAAGGTCTCTTCTACCAGTAAATGATATATGTTGTAATTGAGTTTAGATCGATTGTGGAAGTTGGTAAGACTATTACACTGGTGAATGTGATATTTGTAGATGACTTGAGCTATTAGACGAGTTGTGCTATGATGGGCACTGTGAGTTATTGTGTGTCTTGATCGTTGGCTTTAAGCCAAGTGGGGGAGTCTGTTAATGATAAGTTGATTGCACGATTATGTGCTGTATTGGTTCCAGTTAGAGGTATATTGGTGGATCAGTTATGACGTGCAGAGGTGGAGTCTGGGAATGACTCGAGTAATAGAAATTCTTCGATACAGGTCGTAATGTACTCTATTAGGTAAATAGGTTCTATTGAATGATTGAGTATTAGGGTTGTGCTATGTATTCGAGTGGTGGAATTGGGATCAGATATAGTAAGTCGTGCACTTCATGGACTTCGAGACTGAAAGTTCTCATAAATATGTTATTTTGTGGTAGTGAACTGTAAAGGTGCGAGCAAAGCTAGTCGGATGTTAGTATGTACCGTGCTTCAGTCATTGTGAACTTTTTCATAAGTTATCTATCTGTTGTGGGTGACCAGAATTGATTCAGGGTTATTGTCAGGCCCGTATGAGTGTGTGTTCTGCACCGAGTCGGAATTGCTGACTCCGATTTTCTATTGTTGAGGACTGTACCATTTGATTGTGATTGAGTTTATTCATGTTCTGGGGTGATCTATGAGCTACCCTTCGGTGTTGCGAGGCATGGTGATTGTTAGTTATATACACTTACTGTGCGATTTTATTTGGGCTTTATAGCGGGATCTGAGTAAGGTAAGTAATTGGGTATTGCGAGGTTGAGACGTGTTGGTTATGTCCTTCTTGATTCGTGTGGCATGGTATTGTCTGATTTTCCCGTGGTTATGGCAATACACTTTGAGTACTGCATGTCTAGTTTTGAATGGTTATTGATTTTGATCCAGGTAGCTTGTAGTATTTAATGTGGACCAGTGTTTGCATGAGACCGCGCAGTGTAGCAGAGATTATATAGGGGTATGACCTTTGGTATTGGATTTGTGTGTTTTGATTTTTACGATGTGTGCCAGGCTTTTAGCATGATGTTGTGATGGTAATTGTTAATGGCGGGATAATCCTCACGTGTGAATCTTTCATATAATTTGATTACCTTGGGATGTTTCGATTGAGTGCATGAGCTGCACAGGTTATGGCCTCGAATTTTATCGATGTGTCATGTCATCAGAGTGGTCGTGTTAGATGAGAAGAGGTCATTGGACCTAGAATGAATATTGTCAGAATTGTCTACAGCATAGTTGGAAGGATAAATATCGGGAGTCAGCTTAGAAATATGCCATAATTCCTGTTTGTGAATGGGGAGCTTCATGTCTGACTGATCGGACGAATGGTTTCTAGTTTCTACGTGTTTCTTTCATCATCTGCAGTATATGAAAGTGCTAGAGCGAGGCATCTCTTGATAAGAGGTTATGTACCGGTATTGGGCTGTTCTGAGCGGCTATTGTGATTGTGAGTTATCGCTCTAGGTGTTTGAGTCACGCGGTGTATTATAGTTGTGAAATTTTGATCTTGTAAATCATTTCAGAAGTGGGAATTTGGTTCTAAGCTTTATGGGTCAGATTGGATTTCGGGATTTCTACTGTGTTGTGCCATTGGACCTATATGGGATAGGGTGACGTTGGATCACCCCGAGTATGTGATCGGTAGGCTAGGCGGCAGTTCAATGGTGTTGGAGAACAACTCTAGGCACGTTCGAGGGCGAACGTATGTTTAAGTAGGGGAGGATATAACGACCCGGCCGGTCGTTCCGGGAGTTTAGCCCTGTTTCACCCATTTCTGCTTCATTATATGTGGTTCAGCTTCATTACGTTCTGTTAGATTTGTTGGCTCGGGTTCAGAGCGATTTTTGGAGAGAAATGGGACACTTAGTCTCTTATCTTGGTTGAATAGTGGAAAAGTCAACCGGAAGTTGGCTTATTGGTAAACGACTTCGGAATGCGAATTTTATGGTTCGGATAGCTTCATTGGGTGATTTGGGACTTGGGAGTGTGTTCGGAATAAAGTTTTGATGTCCGGTGTAGAATTAGGCTTGAATTGGCGAAAGTTAGTTTTTGGTGATTTCTGGTCGGCCGGGGAAAATAAGCTATGTAAAGACCTGTAAAATTTCATAGCTAAAAATAATGCCAAAATAGGTCCCCGTGTTGTTATAACTGTAGAAATTCTTAAAACAGACCCTTTTGGAGTAAAAAAAAGTACCCCGGGACTTAAAGGATAAAAGTTTCCAGATTTGCGCAAGTCTGCGGTCGACTATGCGATCACAGATCAGGTATGCGGATCGCATAGTGGTCGCATACTTGGACAGTTTGCTGTCCATTTTGAGGATAGCTATGCAGCCTATAATGTGATCGCATTTCACGAATGTGATCCGCATAGTTGTCGCATTCTTGCACCTTGATTTTTGCGGAGGGAGTTATGCGACGCACTATACGATTGCATAAAAAGTATGCGGACCGCATAGTGGTCGAATACCTGGGCAGTCTACTTTTCTTTTTGGCCCATTTGAGGGCCATTTATGCGACAGGAATGCAGACCGCATAGCAGGAATGCAATCGCATTTCTGACCGCATTTCTGCTTCGGGACTGTTAAAATTCTAATTTTATACCCGACCCCCAGTTCATTAAAACACTTACCCCTTTCATTTTAAGCATATTTTCTGACAAATTAGAGAGAGGAGAGAGTGGGTTCTAGACAGAGATAGTTCCAACTTCATCAAATTTGTTCCTCCATCACTACTCAGGCCTGGAATGAACAAGTAGGACACCATTTTCTTCACTACAAGAGGTAAGAATCCACCTCGTCAACCTTAATTTTCCAGATTTTGTTAAAATGAAACATGGATAGGTGAGTTCATGAAGATGGGGTTAGGAGTCTTGCATGCATGTAACCGACTAGTCATAATCTAGTAAAAGGAAATGGGTTAGAGTAATCTTTCACTAAAAGGAGGCCATTTAATCTGAAGGAACACCTAGTGTTTGATAGAATGCTCAAGTGAGTTCAAGACATGATCATTATTACTAATTCTAAGTTCAATTATGCCACATTCTGAACTAGATTGAAGGTGCTAGAAGGTCCGGTAAATTGTGGTAGAAAATTAAAGGGGAATTCCGATTCAAGGTATGTATGGATAACTTTAATCTTTGTAGAGTCACCTTGTTGGTGTCCAAGCACACGGTATGAGATTCTTGCTTGAGCATATGTGAATTGATTGTCCTGCTGTGTCGAGGTGTAAGATTTCGTTCTCTGATTTTCTTGGTCGATTACCATGCTAATTGCGATTGTGAATGGTGATTCTTTGTGCTTATCCTACCATGTGTAAGGTTCGTTAAATGTTCGAATATGTCAAAATGGCAGTATGTGCTACTAAATGAAAGAATGTCAACGTACTCTAATGTGGGAAAGCATCTAATTGCTAAGGGCCGATTGTGGAAAATGATGAAAAGAAAATGTGGATTGATTTAATTGAGTTAAATAATGATGGCATCACCATATGTTAATTACTATTTGGTAAGGATTATTGTTCCTTGACTTCATATAGTTGTTGGTTGATATGAACTTATGTTCTTGATGATGAAGATCCCTGTGATATAATTGTTGGTTATTGTTGTTATGAAATGTGACTGTACGGTAGGATCGGGTTGCGCGCCACAACTTGAAATAATAAGGATGGAGAGGTAATAAGGGTGAAATATGAATGTACGGTGGGATCGGGTTGCGCGTCGCAACACGAAGTAATAAGGGTGGAGAGGTAATAAGGGTGAAATGTGAATGTACGGTAGAATCGGGTTGCGCGCCGCAACAGATGAGTAATTGAAATGAGTAACTGTGGAATCTTCATTTGTAACTTTCTGTATATATGTGTTGTACTTGTGTGGTTACCCTGATAGTCTTCCAATTGTGTACTGTTTGATTCTACTTGGAATAATCTTTGTTCATACATACTAGTGCTATTCAACGGTACTAACGCCCCTTCTTGCGGGGGCGCTACATCTTTTATATGGATGTAGGTGGTTCCACAGCAGGTAGCTCAGACCGTCGATAGTGGTGTTTCCCCTTCATACCTTCAGCATATCCAGTGAGCCCCACTTCCTCTCAGGTCCATGTGTAGTCTATATCACTCTCTTCTGCTTATGTTGTCAAAGGTATAGCCGGGGCCTTGTTGCCGGCAAGTGTGTATACTCTTCTCCGTACCTTTAGAGGCTCCGTAGACACTATGTGGTTTGTATATATTTGGGTAGTAGTTGTAAGTAATCGTAACTCTGGTCCCGTGTTGGAAATGTTGTGTTTAGTTATATATTTTGGGATTATCAAATGATGAAGCTTTAAAAGAGGAAAGTGGACTTATGTTGTAAATTCATACTTTGATTGCATTTGCTATTTCATTTATAAATTTGTATATTATAATCACGGGGTGATGCGTTGGGTAGGAAATTCAATCCAGGTCCGCTTGACCGGGATCATCCGGTTAGGCGCTAGTCTCCTCCCTCAGTTTTGGGCGTGACAAACTTGGTATCAGAGCCTCATGTTTTAAAAGTGTTCTAGGATGTCTCGGAGCCATGTCTAGTAGAGCCCTTCTTGTCGGTGTGTTGTCGACCACATCTATAATTAGGGGGCTGCATGGAAATTTAGGAAATTACCCTTTCATTGTTACTCTGTATCGTGCGATGAAGTGGAAGGTGAGAACATCTTTATCTAACTCGTGCATTGTCCTAATTTTCAGTAAATGGCACCTAAGAAAAGAGCTTGAATCGGTCCAGAGGCCAATGCCACCCCAGGAGTGGCCACAAATTCTCCAGCTGGTGGTGCGGGTGTGAATGATTCCCCGGCCACAAACCAGCCCGACTCCTCCACTCCAGGCCAGACTATTCTTCTTCATACTCCAGCGGAGGGTGCTGAAATCCCTCCCGCTGATGTTCCTGATCCTTCCTCAGTCCCAGCTTCCGGTCCCGGTATTTCTGATGGGGACCTCAGAGGAGCTATTAAGATGTTGACCCAGTTAGTGGCCTCCTAGGCCCAAAGATCAAGTGTTGCCCCTGCGTCCTCTGGTGAGCAAGGGGATTCTTTAGGTTCCAGAGTCAACCAGTTTCTGCAGTTAGCACCTCCAGAGCTCACAGGCACCGACCCAGAAGCAGATACTCAGGATTTTATAGATGAAATGTACAAGACTCTCCAGGTTATGAAGGCTATAGAGACATAGGGGGTTAAGTGGGCTTCCTTTCGGTTAAAGGGAGCAGTGTATTCGTGGTTGGAGATGTGGGAGGGTTCACGTGGGGAGGGAAGCCCTCCGAAGAAGTGGGACGAGTTTGTTAATGCCTTCATGTATCATTTCTTGCCTGCCGAGACTATGGTAGCCCGTGCTGCGGAGTTTGAGGTCCTTCACTAGGGCAACATTAGTGTGTGTGAGTACCACATGGAGTTCGTGTTCCAAACATGCCATCCACATGATGCCGACTATGGAGGCCATAGTTACACAGTTTGTTCAGTGCCTTGGTCCCTTGGTTGTTAAGGAATCTGCTACAGCTGCCTTGCATTCAAATATGAATTATGGGAAGATCTTGGGATTCGCCCAGGCCACAGAGGCTCGGAAGCTGAAGATAAGGATGGAGAGAGAGAGTGGTAGTAGGGCCCGGTCAGCGAGCAACCCTGGGAGTTCAGTTGCAGGGGGGAGATCAGCCCTTGGGAGAGGGTCATCAGGGCCATCCCAATCCTATGCTCAGTCCTCAGCCAGTGCCCCGTCATCAGGGCACAATTATCAGCAGGGGGGTCGCTTTGGACCAGGTTCAGATAACAGAAGGTTCCATCAGTCGGGTCATTCAGGTGGAAGGTTCCAGTAGCAGTGGAGGGCCCCATGACCTGAGTGTGGGAGGTCTCATTTTGAGTCTTGTTACTTGGATATATCGGTGTTCTATAGATACGCAGAGAGAGGCCATATCTAGCGAGACTGCCGCGCACCCAGTTAGGGCGCGGGTAGGGGTACTGCTCAGCATCCAGCTCTTCAGCCGCTACATATTCAGCATGCCCTCCAGCTCCAGGAGGGCGCGGTACAGCTAGGGGTGGAGCACGGGGTCGAGGGGGACCCAGTCAGTTCTATGATTTTAGTGGTCGCCAGAGTGCGGAGGTTTCCCCAGATGTTGTCACAAGTATTCTGACTATTCAGTCACATGATGTTTATGCTCTTATTGATCTCGGGTCTTCTTTGTCATATGTTACTCCATTTATTTCTTCAAGGTTTGGGATAGAACCCGAACAGCTTCACGAGTCGTTCTCTGTGTCGACTCCGGTTGGTGATTCTATTGCGGCAGTGCGAGTCTATAGGAACTGTGTTGTCACTGTGCATGATCGGGATACCACGACCTATCTGATTGAGTTAGAAATGGTAGATTTTGATGTAATTATGGGGATGGATTGGTTTGATTCGTGCTTTGCTATACTCGACTGCCGAACCAAAATTATGAGGCTCGAGTTTCCTAATGAATTAGTTATCGAGTGGGAGGGGAATAATGTTGTGCCAAGAGGTAGATTTATTTCCTACCTTAAATCCTCTAAGATGATCAGAAAAGGGTGCATCTACCATTTGGTCCGGGTTGCGGACACCACTTCAGAGGTGCCTGCTCCCGAATCTGTGCCTGTTGTGAATGAATTTCTTGAAGTATTTCTGGACGAGCTTCCTGGGATTCCACCAGATAGAGAGATCGATTTTGGGATTGATTTATTGCCAGATACGCAGCCAATATCTAATCCACCTTACCGATGGCGCCAGCAGAATTGAGATAGTTAAAAGAACAATTGAACGATCTATTAGAAAAGGGTTTCATACGGCCAAGTGTGTCGCCTTGGGGCGCACCTGTTCTTTTTGTTAGAAAGAAAGATGAATCGCTTCGGATATGTATTGATTATCGGCAGCTCAACAAGGTCATCATCAAAAACAAATACACATTGCCTCGGATGGATGATTTGTTTGACCAGTTGGAAGGTGCTAAGTTCTTCTCGAAGATCGATTTGCGGTCCGGGTATCACCAGTTAAAGATCAAGGAGCTAGATATTCCTAAGACTGCCTTCCGGACTCGATATGGGCACTTTGAATTTTTGGTAATGTCTTTTGGGCTAACCAACGCCCCAGCAGCTTTTATGGATCTTATGAATCGGGTTTTCAAACCGTTTCTTGACTCCTTTGTGATTGTCTTCATTGACGATATCTTTGTTTATTCATGAAGGCAAGAAGATCATGCTACTCACCTTAGGGCAGTTCTGCAGACTCTTCATCAGCACCAGTTGTATGTAAAGTTTTCAAAATGTGAACTTTGGCTAGAATCAATCACCTTTTTAGGCCATGTTGTTTCCCGGGAAAGAATTCGGGTTTATCCCCAAAAGGTTGCAGAGGTAAAGGATTGGCCTAGGCCAATGACTCCAATAGAGATTCGCAGTTTCTTGGGTCTAGCTGGGTATTATCGAAGATTTTTGAAGGGATTCTCTACCCTCGCCTCCCCACTGACTAAGCTGACGCAGAAGGCGGTTAAGTTCCAGTGGTCCGATGCTCATGAAAAGAGTTTTCAGGAATTGAAATTGAGATTGACTACGGCGCCGGTGTTGACCTTGCCAGAGGATATAGAGGGATTTGTGGTTTATTGTGATGCTTCAAGGGTTGGTTTGGGATGTGTGTTGATGCAGTGCGGGAAGGTTATAGTGTATGCTTATAGGAAACTCAAGAATCACGAGAAGAATTATCCGACGCATGATTTGGAGCTTGCAACAGTTGTGTTTGCATTAAAGATATGGCGGCATTATCTTTATGGGGTCCATGTGGACGTGTTCACAGACCACAAGAGTCTTCAATATTTGATATGAGAAGGAGGACTAAAGGGGGAATGCCCTAGACTTTGCAATTATTCACAGAACGGTTGCCTAGATAGCAAGGAGATTACTAAAATATTCGAAAGGCATAAGTTATGAAAATGATAAGTACATCAGTCAACATTCAAGGACGAATGTTCCAAAGGGAGGAATGATGTTACACCCTGTGTTTTCGTACATGAAAGTACGCCATAAATAAATTAATGGAAGCTCCGAAATGAGATGGTACATCCCGCACTTTCAAATGTTAAAGTTTCATCGTAAGTTAATCGACGCAACTTCGGGAATGAAATTATTTTGTGATTATAAGCATTATGCTATTTTAAACACGTGATGAGTAAATTGGTGAAGGTGAGAAGGTAAGAAAATCGAAGAAAATGAATTTCGTCGAAGTTTTACATTTTGGGATAAAATACGGCCCGAGCTAAAATACCCGGTATTTGTGGACTAGTACCATACAACGTACCACATGGCCATGATAGTGAGGTGTATAAGGTATGCTAAAAATGAACAATATTTTAAGTAATTTGGGATAATTCTTAATTTTACGGGTAATTGGTTAATTACCGGGTAACTGGATATTACCTAATTACTTAATAAGTGGATAATGATTAATATTTCCCATCCCATTCCATCCCACCCCACGTGGCAGCCACTATGTATATGTACATATGACTCATACAATCGAGGGAACGGTGGCAAGACATTAATGTACTTAGTCATAAAGAATTCAAGACTTAAGTCTTCAACGTTAAAGTGCTTAATGGTACCATTGAAGACTTCAAGATAGAAGCCTTCATTATCCAAGTCTTAAATTTAATAGGTATGACTTACTACAAGTCTTTGTTTCCATTCTTTATTTTATATAACAATCAGAACAAAGATAAGTCTTTGTTTCCATTTTCATTTTGGTCAAAAAGAGAACCAAGGACGTTCATATCCAAAGAGCAAGAAATAGACACCATTTTCTTAGTTCAGAATACGTTAGGAAAAGAAGCAAAAATTTGATTCACGAAGGCTTCCAACGAGAATTTGTTAGAATCGTAGCAACGTAAAATTTTGCGGTTCTAAAGGAGTACGGTGCAATCTTCTCCAAGAGTATTATACAGAGTTTTTCCTACTTCAGGTATATTAATGCTAAGACCTTATTTCATTTTGCATGATCTCGTCATTACACAAGTTTGATAACGAGGAATAAAGAAAAATTCTTGTCCCGGAATTTATCGTGTCTTCGTATTCATTTGAGTATTTACTTCTTCCAATCAAGAGAGCAGAGAGTTTATATATACAATATTAAAGTATTTTCATTACCATCGAGCTATAATCGATGGGCAGCCCCTATTGGGCAACCTCTGGTCAGATGGTAATTTATATACCGAGCCTAAGGTGGTCGAGCGCCTATGAGCGAGCCTAGTTGGTCGAGATACAGAGCCTAATATGGTTGAGCTCCTATGAGCGAGCCTACTGCGGCAGAGTAGGTATATATATATATATATATATATATATATATATATATATAT